>QVTF01024431.1:0-46554 GCA_003573665.1 Oxygymnocypris stewartii
GTGCGTGTGCGTGCATGCGTGTGTGTGTGTGTGTGTGGTGTGTGTGTGTGTCTGTGTGTGTGGTGTGTGTGTGTGTGTGTGTGTGCGTGCATGTGTGTGTGTGTGTGTGTGGTGTGTGTGTGTGTGTGTGTGTGTGTGTGTGTGTGTGTGTGTGTGTGGTGTGTTGTGTGTGTGTGTGTGTGTGTGTGTGTGTGTGTGTGTGTTGTGTGTGGTGTGTGTGTGTGTGTGTTGGGTTTTGTGGGTGGTGTGTGTGTGTGTGTGTGTGTGGGTGTGTGTGTGGGTGTGTGTGTGTGGTGGGTGTGTGTGTGTGTGTGTGTGTTGGTGTGTGTGGTGTGTGTGTGTGTGTGGGTGGTGTGTGGTGTGTGTGTGTTGTGTGTGTGTGTGTGTGTGTGTGTGTGTGTGTGTGTGTGGTGTGTGTGTTGTGGAGAGTGTGTGTGTGGTGTGTGTGTGTGTGTGGGTGTGTGTGTGTTGTGTGTGTGTGTGGTGTGGTGTGTGTGTGTGTGTGTGTGTGAGTGTGCGTGCATGCGTGTGTATGTGTGAGAGAGGCATCTCTTATCATGACACACTGGGTCAGATGTGAATTCTTTGTGGTCAAATAGACAGATGACTCTTGTACAAAGTCAACATGTTCTCAGCTACCATATTTCCCAAAAATTAATACAATCTCAAATATGTAGCCTATATAAAAATATTTTTTTTTCAATATATACATTGTATATATGTAACTATATATGTATTTATTTTATAAAAATGTGAAGCTACAAAAATAGCATATACTGTATTTTTAAGCTGCCAGTGTGCTCGACCAAAGACTTTAGAAAACTTTAAAGGGACTTTGGTTTGATTTAAAGGGGCTTTGCAGATTGATCGGCGTTTGACTTCAAAATGCTGCAATAAGATATGAAACATGCAGAGCTGTTCATTAGTCTTTAGCTCTCGCAGAGTCACCGTATACTTCGATGTCAAACACCGATCTGTCTGCACAGTGCTGCTTCAAGTCAAACACCTTAAAATGTCATTGACAATCTCGTGACCGCGGGCCCCAGGTGACCGCTTGTACCGCCTGTTGGACGGGCCTGCACTGAATCCATATTTCCATTCAAAAGATAACAACACAAGTACAAACATACTCAGGTGAAGTAACCGGTTTACTGCTAACTAGTGAAACACTCCATTATCATGACGAGCTGCAGCTCAAAACACATGTTAGATGGAAACATTATTTATAGTTTGTAGCTTATATTTGAAATAGTTTGAGCTGCAGTTCAGTTCATTAGGAAATCAGTTGAAAGCATCCGTTCATCTCATACCACTGAAGTGAATGTTCAATTTATCAGTATATATATTGTAATAAATATTTGCAAAATTATTGTTGTATCTGATTGTATTAATCTATATAAAGTGATAGTCAATGTAAAAAGAGCAAATGGGAGAAGCAGATGAACACAAAACAGCAGAACAACATAAGGGTCAACTTTATCATTAGAATTATTGCTAGGGACAATTTAGTAGTCGCTGGATATTGGTAGGGACCCTACTAAATTCTATGCCCTTGGAAAGTATCTTACTGAGCCCAAACATGTGAACAGTAGTGTATATAATAATAACTTCACAGACAGATGTTCGTGGTTTCCAGAGAAAAGGCCATACGTGTGTAATTAGTTTGTGTCTGTGTGACGTGCTGATGTTCAGCTCTCTGAAGGCTCGTGTCTGTAATCATCATGATGATCCTCCTCCAGCAGCTGCTCCTCCTCCAGCAGCTGCCAATCACACGCAGCGCTTTAGAAGCTGGACAGCTGACCTCCAGCATTCACCAGCTTGTGCTGTCAATCACACCATCAGCTCTGCTCAGGATCCACTCCTCACTGACTCCTGAACTCAAACAGGGACGTCCTGCCAGAAATCAGAAAAACTACAGTGATGGGTAATGCAACGGCACCGAATGATCATTGTGTTCATTTAATATTGCATATGCTTTCTCAAAGGTCATTTTAGAAAACATGTTCATTCTGTGATGTGTTTTTATGGCTACGTGTTCACACATATTTATTCAGTTTTGTTTGTATCGTGCTCTCAAAACATTTATTATGTTATTCATAAAATAACTGAAGAAACAAATGATTGCTTGAATGAATGATTGATTGAATAAATAAATTAATACATGGATGTATGGATGGATGGATGAAAAGAAATGTAATGTCCCGTGAATGATTAATAAAGTATTTAATAATTAAGTATTTCAATTATTGAATGAAATAAATTATTGGATGGGTGAATGGATAAATAAAAATTATTACAAAAAAATACAATTTAGACAATTGTGGAAGAATTTTCCTTCAGGATTAATAAATTCCAATGACACAACAGAAGTTATTATGATGGATGAAGATGATTTATGTTTCCCACAAAGATGAGATTGAATGTCGAGATTAGTTTGGTTCATATCTGCTCCTGTTAAATATAAGTTACAAATAATGCTGTCAAACCATCTTCAGAAACAAAACCATGCTTCATGATGACCACTGCTTTATACTCATAAAAACAAAATAGGATCAGCTTTATTATACATTAAAATAATGATTATTATCATAAATAATTCATAGATAGTTTTAAGAGGAAAATGTGTTGCCTGTGTAAGTTTAAACATTTTATGTATTTATTTTGTATATTTATTTTTTGATCACGTTATAATGTGAAGGCAACAAACATGTTCTCCATATTAAAGAAAATACATAAGTTTGTATGTAAAGAAAAGTAGGGCCTAATACATCCATTGTTCATTTAATTTCAAACAGAAAAACTAAGATCCTGAAAGATTGAAGCAACGGCTCCATCTCGAGTCCGTGCTGAGGAACAGGAGATGGAGAAGATGACAGCAGGAGCATGAGATGAATGAGAAGAAATCATGGAGGAGGAGAAAGGGATGCAGCTAAAGGTGAAGAACTGATGAAGGACACATGTGAGCAGATAAATGAATGATGCATTTATATAGCACTTTATTGTGCATTGCTGTACACCCCAAAGTGCTTTACATCATGGGGGGGGGGGGGGGTCTCCCCAAAACCACCACCAGTGTGCATCATCCACTTGGATGATGTGACGGCAGCCACTGGACAATAGCGCCAGTGCGCTCACCACACATCAGCTACAGGTGGAGAGGAGAGAGAGTCATAGAGACAATCAAGTGTATGCGCTCACCACACACCAGCTACAGGTGGAGAGGAGAGAGAGTCATAGAGACGATCAAGTGTATGCGCTCACCACACACCAGCTACAGGTGGAGAGGAGAGAGAGTCATAGAGACAATCAAGTGTATGCGCTCACCACACACCAGCTACAGGTGGAGAGGAGAGAGAGTCATAGAGACAATCAAGTGTATGCCTCACCACACCAGCTACAGGTGGAGAGAGAGAGAGAGTCATAGAGCCAATCAAGTGTATGCGCTCACCACACACCAGCTACAGGTGGAGAGGAGAGAGAGTCATAGAGACGATCAAGTGTATGCGCTCACCACACACCAGCTACAGGTGGAGAGGAGAGAGAGTCATAGAGACAATCAAGTGTATGCGCTCACCACACACCAGCTACAGGTGGAGAGGAGAGAGAGTCATAGACAATCAAGTGTATGCGCTCACCACACCAGCTACAGGTGGAGAGGAGAGAGAGTCATAGAGCCAATCAAGCGTATGCTCTCACCACACCAGCTACAGGTGGAGAGGAGAGAGAGTCATAGAGACAATCAAGTGTATGCGCTCACCACACACCAGCTACAGGTGGAGAGGAGAGAGAGTCATAGAGCCAATCAAGTGTATGCGCTCACACACCAGCTACAGGTGGAGAGGAGAGAGAGTCATAGAGCCAATCAAGTGTACGCGCTCACCACACACCAGCTACAGGTGGAGAGAGAGAGAGAGTCATAGAGACGATCAAGTGTATGCGCTCACCACACACCAGCTACAGGTGGAGAGGAGAGAGAATCATAGAGACGATCAAGTGTATGCGCTCGCCACACACCAGCTACAGGTGGAGAGGAGAGAGTCATAGAGCCAATCAGTGTATGCGCTCGCCACACACCAGCTACAGGTGGAGAGGAGAGAGAGTCATAGAGCCAATCAAGTGTATGCCGCTCACCACACACCAGGCTACAGGTGGAGAGGAGAGAGAGTCATAGAGCCAATCAAGTGTATGCGCTCACCACACACCAGCTACAGGTGGAGAGGAGAGAGAGTCATAGAGACAATCAAGTGTATGCGCTCACCACACCAGCTACAGGTGGAGAGGAGAGAGAGTCATAGAGAATCAAGTGTATGCGCTCGCCACACACCAGCTACAGGTGGAGAGGAGAGAGAGTCATAGAGCCAATCAAGTGTATGCGCTCACCACACACCAGCTACAGGTGGAGAGGAGAGAGAGTCATAGAGCCAATCAAGTGTATGCGCTCACCACAGACCAGCTACAGGTGGAGAGGAGAGAGTCATAGAGACAATCAAGTGTATGCGCTCACCACACCAGCTACAGGTGGAGAGGAGAGAGAGTCATAGAGACAATCAAGTGTACGCGATCAGCCACACACCAGCTACAGGTGGAGAGGAGAGAGTCCTAGAGCCAATCAAGTGTATGCGCTCACCACACACCAGCTACAGGTGGAGAGGAGAGAGAGTCATAGAGCCAATCAAGTGGATGGGGCTTATTGAGAGGCCATGATAGACAAGGGCCAGAGGTGGGAATTTAGCCAGGACACCGGGGTTACACCCCTACTCGTTACGAGAAGTGCCCTGGGATTATTACTGACCAGAGAGAGTCAGGACCTCGGTTTAACATCTCATCCGAAAGACGGTACTTTTTACAGTATAGTGTCCCCTTCACTATACTGGGGCGTTAGGACCCACACAGACCACAGGGTAAGCGCCCCCTGTTGGTCTCACTAACACCTCTTCCAGCAGCAACCTAGTTTCCCAGGAGTCTCCCATTCAGGTACTGACCAGCTCAACCCTGCTTAGCTTCAGTGGGTGACCGGTCTTGGCTGTAGGGTGATATGGCTTGCCGGCTTTCGGGTCGGGAGGTCAGTCTGACAAGACAGATGACTGAGAATATCTGTTCACTGTCTGTTATCACTTCAGGGCTTTCTCAGCTCCTCCCAAAGCTTTTCTCTCTGAAAGGTTGTCTGCAGATACGACGGCTGTAAATGTTCTACTGATATTTCTCTTCTCACACAAAGAAAGAAGGAAAGAAAGAATTCCCTCAAAAAAATATTGCTCTTTCCCTTACAAAAAACAGAAATGAAAAAAATGTAGATATACTCACCACTATATGCATATATGCAATGTATGAGTTGCATATATTGCAACTATGCAATGTTGAAATATATTTAATTTCAATATTTATTTTTCTTTAGATTAAACTTTTTCATTAAACTAAACATTTTTTCTACAAATCTCTAAGAAATGTGGTAATAGGCAACATATTTCAATATAACAATTATGAAAGCAGCATATAAATATAACTTAAGATATTTTTTCATATGTTCATGATATATTGAAAAACATATAACGGTGTTTTCTTTTTGTTAAATTATTTTCTTCACTAGTCATTTTTTTCCATGGATTTCCATTGAACAATAAGCAATAATATTAAACGATCAGAAAAAGCTTTTATTTGGTGTTGTGCAAGTTCAACTTTTTTCATTTAATCACATTTGATCACATTTTGATGTGAATGCAAAACAAAGACAGTAAGACATACATGTGATGACGTGAAGGGCTTCTTCAGTTCTGTCTGGTTGCTAGGTAAGCGTGGTGGCGTGGTGCGGTTGCTACGGAAGTGATTCTGCTGGAGCTGAAGTGAATGAGCCGCTGTGTTAATTATCAGTTAATTATCAGCAGTGTTAAGCACAGCGAATAAACACGAGCTAGAGTTTACACGCTTTATACAGACTAGACGAGCAAACACCAGCAAACCCTCGAGATGATTCATAACCAGCAGGATGACGCTGTTTGTCCACATTATTCATCTCTAAACTTCCATATTAGTGTTTTGTTCATCAAACATGATATGACAGAAATACATTTTATTTATTCAGACGTTTTTGTTTGTAATATATCTGTATACAGTATATTTCATTATTGGAATAAACATAAATAATTGTATAGAACTTACAAAAATACAGAGGACATAATGTTTTTTTAAATATTATTATAATATTTATTTTTCAAGACATATGATTTGATAATTTGACTATTTGGATTTATATAACTCTAGAAACCACTTGTTACAATTATACATTTAATTAAATACATAAAACATAATTGTAGGCTATACAATTATCATATATATTTTTTCTCTACCCAATATTAAAATATTAGTAGAAACATTTTCATCTAGATGTAAATTTATAACTGTTCATATTTCTTATTGTCATAATTAATATATTTGATCATATCAAATAATTACATAATTTGAAATAATTAAATATAGAAAAAATAAATACAATTCTTAAAAAAAATATATATATATATTTTATTGTAATAATATATATTAGAAAAAATACTTACAGTCAAAGCAAAATGTCTCTCAGACAAGTCCATATTTTTCACATTATCATTTGCTATAGTTGAGAAAAAAATAATAAAATATGAAAGAACTGAGTTTTTAAACTTTGATAGAGGTGTTAATGAATTGTGTTGAATAACTGTCCTCGGTTTAATTTAATAACACTATTAGATTGAGACTCATTTAACTCCAATCACTTGCTTACCTTTGTTCAGTCTGAGGCGTACACAGATCATATTAGTTATTAAAGAAACACACGAACTAAACATGTCCCAAATTTGATCAGTTTTACTTCATTTAATTTGGGGTATAATATGTCAGTGTACTTTATTTCGTTATACTCACGTACATAAATGAAATATAGACAAGCACCCACAAGAAAAATTATTTAAAAAAGGATATCTGGTGTCTGAATAATTCTTAGTTTGACTGTATATAGGATATTTATTTACATATTAAAATGTATTTTATTAAATACTATAAAATCATTTTTGTATTAACTTGTATTTCTCTCTCTCTCTCTCTCTCTCTCTATATATATATATATAAAACACTAAACCATTAGGTGACCTCTCACTACTAAAGTGATGAAGTGTTAAAATATTACTCAAAATGGATATTTTGGTACACACATCTGGACTAAACAATCTTAAGTAAAACAACATCTTTTATTCGGTAATACCATATATAATGCAATTGCATATCTTTGGCGAAAATAAATTTGATAAACATTTTTATTAACAGAGGTTAGCGTACAAAAAACGAGGGTTTGTCTGTCTAGCAGACGGGAACGAACTCATACTGAGGTGTCAGAAAGTCATGAGAACATCATTCACACGAGACCACGAGACCACGCACGGTTCATTCACAAACATCTCCACAGGAACATCTCTCATTGAATCCGCAGTGCATCATGGGACGGCGACAGTGCAGATAAACTATGGCGGTTTACAAAAACACAATTTCACATACACTCATGTTAAAAATGAGTCATCTGGAGTCAATATTTCCCCAGAATTCATCTTGCTTCATGGGTGAATCTCACGAATACATGTCACAACCATCTTTCAATCAATATTACTTAAAAAAAAAATGTAATAAAAGGGAAAAAACTAAAACATATCCATCTATCTCCACACACGCCCGCACGCACACACATTTATATTAATAAAAAATACAATGTATATAAAATGTGCAATATTAAAACATCAAAAAGCAAAACAAAAAGAAGCGATCCTAATCTGAAATCTTACTTTCGTGACCGGTTTGGTGAGATTCACCCTCACTGGGTCTTGGCAGGTGTATTAGTTAATACTTCTGAACCTGATGCACACACATGTGGTGAAGCGGTCTTGGCAGGTGTATTAGTTAATACTTCTGAACCTGATGCACACACGTGTAGTACAGCGGTCTTGGCAGGTGTATTAGTTAATACTTCTGAACCTGATGCACACACATGTGGTGAAGCGGTCTTGGCAGGTGTATTAGTTAATACTTCTGAACCTGATGCACACACGTGTAGTGAAGCGGTCTTGGCAGGTGTATTAGTCAATACTTCTGAACCTGATGCACACACGTGTAGTGAAGCGGTCTTGGCAGGTGTATTAGTTAATACTTCTGAACCTGATGCACACACGTGTAGTGAAGCGGTCTTGGCAGGTGTATTAGTCAATACTTCTGAACCTGATGCACACACATGTAGTGAAGCGGTCTTGGCAGGTGTATTAGTCAATACTTCTGAACCTGATGCACACACATGTAGTACAGCGGTCTTGGCAGGTGTATTAGTTAATACTTCTGAACCTGATGCACACACATGTAGTACAGCGGTCTTGGCAGGTGTATTAGTTAATACTTCTGAACCTGATGCACACACATGTAGTGAAGCGGTCTTGGCAGGTGTATTAGTCAATACTTCTGAACCTGATGCACACACGTGTAGTACAGCGGTCTTGGCAGGTGTATTAGTTAATACTTCTGAACCTGATGCACACACATGTGGTGAAGCGGTCTTGGCAGGTGTATTAGTTAATACTTCTGAACCTGATGCACACACGTGTAGTGAAGCGGTCTTGGCAGGTGTATTAGTCAATACTTCTGAACCTGATGCACACACATGTAGTACAGCGGTCTTGGCAGGTGTATTAGTTAATACTTCTGAACCTGATGCACACACGTGTAGTGAAGCGGTCTTGGCAGGTGTATTAGTTAATACTTCTGAACCTGATGCACACACATGTAGTACAGCGGTCTTGGCAGGTGTATTAGTTAATACATCTGAACCTGATGCACACACGTGTAGTGAAGCGGTCTTGGCAGGTGTATTAGTTAATACTTCTGAACCTGATGCACACACGTGTAGTGAAGCGGTCTTGGCAGGTGTATTAGTCAATACTTCTGAACCTGATGCACACACGTGTAGTGAAGCGGTCTTGGCAGGTGTATTAGTTAATACTTCTGAACCTGATGCACACACATGTAGTACAGCGGTCTTGGCAGGTGTATTAGTTAATACATCTGAACCTGATGCACACACGTGTAGTGAAGCGGTCTTGGCAGGTGTATTAGTTAATACTTCTGAACCTGATGCACACACGTGTAGTGAAGCGGTCTTGGCAGGTGTATTAGTTAATACTTCTGAACCTGATGCACACACGTGTAGTGAAGCGGTCTTGGCAGGTGTATTAGTTAATACTTCTGAACCTGATGCACACACATGTAGTACAGCGGTCTTGGCAGGTGTATTAGTCAATACTTCTGAACCTGATGCACACACATGTAGTGAAGCGGTCTTGGCAGGTGTATTAGTCAATACTTCTGAACCTGATGCACACACATGTAGTGAAGCGGTCTTGGCAGGTGTATTAGTCAATACTTCTGAACCTGATGCACACACATGTAGTGAAGCGGTCTTGGCAGGTGTATTAGTCAATACTTCTGAACCTGATGCACACACGTGTAGTACAGCGGTCTTGGCAGGTGTATTAGTTAATACTTCTGAACCTGATGCACACACATGTGGTGAAGCGGTCTTGGCAGGTGTATTAGTTAATACTTCTGAACCTGATGCACACACATGTAGTGAAGCGGTCTTGGCAGGTGTATTAGTTAATACTTCTGAACCTGATGCACACACATGTAGTGAAGCGGTCTTGGCAGGTGTATTAGTTAATACTTCTGAACCTGATGCACACACATGTAGTGAAGCGGTCTTGGCAGGTGTATTAGTCAATACTTCTGAACCTGATGCACACACATGTAGTACAGCGGTCTTGGCAGGTGTATTAGTTAATACTTCTGAACCTGATGCACACACATGTGGTGAAGCGGTCTTGGCAGGTGTATTAGTTAATACTTCTGAACCTGATGCACACACATGTAGTGAAGCGGTCTTGGCAGGTGTATTAGTCAATACTTCTGAACCTGATGCACACACGTGTAGTGAAGCGGTCTTGGCAGGTGTATTAGTTAATACTTCTGAACCTGATGCACACACGTGTAGTGAAGCGGTCTTGGCAGGTGTATTAGTTAATACTTCTGAACCTGATGCACACACGTGTAGTACAGCGGTCTTGGCAGGTGTATTAGTCAATACTTCTGAACCTGATGCACACACATGTAGTGAAGCGGTCTTGGCAGGTGTATTAGTCAATACTTCTGAACCTGATGCACACACATGTAGTGAAGCGGTCTTGGCAGGTGTATTAGTTAATACTTCTGAACCTGATGCACACACATGTAGTGAAGCGGTCTTGGCAGGTGTATTAGTTAATACTTCTGAACCTGATGCACACACATGTAGTGAAGCGGTCTTGGCAGGTGTATTAGTTAATACTTCTGAACCTGATGCACACACGTGTAGTGAAGCGGTCTTGGCAGGTGTATTAGTTAATACTTCTGAACCTGATGCACACACGTGTAGTGAAGCGGTCTTGGCAGGTGTATTAGTTAATACTTCTGAACCTGATGCACACACATGTAGTGAAGCGGTCTTGGCAGGTGTATTAGTCAATACTTCTGAACCTGATGCACACACATGTAGTGAAGCGGTCTTGGCAGGTGTATTAGTTAATACTTCTGAACCTGATGCACACACATGTAGTGAAGCGGTCTTGGCAGGTGTATTAGTCAATACTTCTGAACCTGATGCACACACATGTAGTGAAGCGGTCTTGGCAGGTGTATTAGTCAATACTTCTGAACCTGATGCACACACGTGTAGTACAGCGGTCTTGGCAGTGATGACATATTCTTGGCTATTTTGGCAGCAGAGGAGCAAGCACAGGTTTTGTAGACACTGATGTTGTGGGGTCCAGACTCGATGTTTATTCTTGGTGTGGGTAATGAACTGTTTTTGGCACAGGTCCTGCGTGTGCTTCTGCTTTGGGTCTGTTGTCTTCTGATGAAGAACAAATGAAGAACACCACAAACCCTGCTGAACAAGCTTCATTCTGCTCCGCAGCACCTTATACGCCCTCCACGAACATACAGCATGAATAAATCATCAGATCGAAAACATCAGGCTTTTGTATATGTGGCAGTAATTCAGTAGTTTCTCATTAAAACAATGGATCATATTTCACCCCAAAATAATAATTACATCCCATTATTATAACTAAACTTTGATGTTTGAGCTTTAAATTTGCTTGTGTATCAACTTCCTTTTTTTTCTTTGTTTTACCTTATTATGGTTACAAATACTGCAATACTCATAAATTATTAAAATCATTGTAAATTAGAGATGGTATAACAAACACTACCATCATTTGCAATTAACAATTATTTGTTTTCACATTAGATTATTTTAATTTGAAATTAAAAAGGCATTTTATTAAATGCCATTTTCCCAGAATTCATTAATTTGAAGGGAAAATGTGTTAAATGGTCACAAAGACTATGTCATCATGTAAAAAACTAAAATCTCAATCTTCATTTTCTTTATGGAAAATATAATTTTGGGGTGAAATATGAGCTTTTCTTTAGTGGTTTCGTGTGATTCTCCCTCATATGAACATCTACCTCGTCTCGAGTTCCTCAAGCTTTAAATGATTTAAATCCAGTGTTGATCTTCTCAAGTCTGCGTTAAAACACGCGATGAATGGACACAGAAACACATGCATACATAATCACACACACACATACATATATATATATATATATATGAAGAGGAAATATACACGGCTTGCGTTTCTTTGCATAGGCTCTGAACAGAGCGAATCAAACGGCGAGCTGATGAATCATCCGCACGGATCACAGACACAAAGAGAGACAGAAAGTCCCGTCCTCTGCGGTTCATTCAGACTGCTTCCGGAGTCTGTTTATGAATGCGCGTGGATCGTGATATTCACGATCAGGCTTTGATTCGGGTCAGTTTCAGTGCAGTTCAGGCTCATAGTGTAAATCTCATGAACACGTTCAGGTCATATTTCACTCAATACACTTCGTTCAAATATTAGTCTTCATTAAAAAGAAGTCTATATTACTACGGTTATAGTATTTTTTTTGCATTGTAACTTTTCATGACAGCTCCGAATTTATAAGGAAATAAATTACATTAAGGTAGAAATTAATGTATTGGTTTTTAATACTAATTTTCACAGATTTATAAATGTAAAAAAAAAAAAAGTTTTATTTGCAATATTTGTACATTCCACCTCAAATCGGTAAAAGCATGCTATTACATTATTAATAAGCATCACTGCAACTGCAACTAAAAAATACTTTATTACAGTAATTATAATTATTGAGAAAAATTGGAATTCTGAAGAAAATGTCTCAATGCAAAATGATATAAATTTTAATGCAATATATAATTAATTGTCTTTATTTTCGATTCTGTACTCAAGTGTGACCTATTTGCATGAGATTTACCCCATAAACATCCCCAAACACCACTGACGGATCCTTAAAGAAATGACACAGTTATCCGTAGATCCTTTCTGCACACATGGACACATATCCAGCACCTCTGAGGAGAACGAATGGACCGCCACCCGCCTGATGAGAATTATTGCATTCTTTGTTCTGTACAAATAAAAATAGCAAGGAATCTTGACGTAATTGGACGAGAGGTTAGTGCTTCGAACACCAAAGACATGCACTCGTTCTCTGTATAAATAACAGATTCACTTGGAAGAGTAGGACACTCACTTAAAGAGGAAGCATGCAAAGGTTTAAGAGAATAAACACACAAATCTCTCCCTATCCGAGAGAAATCCTTCATCCTGAAGCACAACAACCTGCGTTTCTCCGTAAGTCTCAGTATGGCTTCGTTCACCTCCGCGTGAGGGTTGCTATTGCCGTAGTTTGAGACAGGTAGGGAATGCTCTCGTATAAAAACAAGAGAGAAGGTTTCAATGATGAGAAAAACGAGGAGGCACAGTCACTGATACACAGTCCAGGGGTTCAAATGTCACTAAACCATTCATTTCCGGGGCTTTTCTGGCTTTTTACTCTTGGCCGTTCGCTTGGAGAGATCCAAGCCGGACCGGATCCCGGCAAGGTGCAACAGAGACCCAGCCGCCTCCTTCAACTCCTCGTCCAGTTCTGGTCTGGACTCGTGACGGGCTCGTTTAACCGGAAGAGGGCAATTAACGGTGAGCGGGCGACGGACGGGGAGCGAGGGCAGACACGGGTTCCTCTCCTCCTCCGAATCCTCGTCGCTGTGGAAGCCCTCGCTGCCGGCGCGGCGGCCCTGGCCCGAGTCACAGCCGGTCTCGTCCAGGGAGGACAGCGAGGACGAGGAAGAGTGAGACGAGCAGCGCTGGAAGGACGAACTGCTGTAATTGTGGTCCTGCTTCGGGTCGCTGCTCACCAGGACTGAATCCGGACACGAGAGGTCTATGGGGCTGTCCGGGTCACCTGAGGACCAAACCACAACACAATCATAATTAGGGCTTAAAAATATATCATGATAATTTCCAGTATTTATTGCGATAACAATATCAATGATGATAATTCAGGGAAACTTAGAGACAACAAATATTTTTTAAAATCCTGTTTCTTTAGAGAAAAGTATTCTGTTTCATATTTTTACCCAAAATAGGGTGTTGTGAGCATTAAACACAATATAATGACTATTTAATTAATTCTGGAAACCGGATTCATACTTATGAATATTATGCAGAAGTATTAGCACTGATGACGCTCCAGGAAAGCACTAATAAACTCCTCCTCAAGTTCATGTCCACTTTCTGTATTGGTTTAGCACGGTTGCGCAGATAGACGTCAACAACTAGGCTTTATCATTATTATCGCAGGAAGACTATATTACAAGCAATAAGATACTGCCCCATCCCTAATAATAATAATTTGTGAAAATTAAGGCAAGATAGTAGGGCTGTCAAATACAAATTTGAATGTTCATCGAATTTAAAATAAAAATTCACATTTGAATGCAAAAAACGTAGCTTTATCAGTGGCACACAAGATGC
Source organism: Oxygymnocypris stewartii (assembly GCA_003573665.1). Lineage (NCBI taxonomy): Eukaryota > Metazoa > Chordata > Actinopteri > Cypriniformes > Cyprinidae > Oxygymnocypris > Oxygymnocypris stewartii. Next base: position 13,983 of record QVTF01024431.1, read on the forward strand.
GATGACATCTGGTTGCTTTTTAATGTTTTATTAGCCTATCCAGTTGAACCCAGTAGATGCTGCGCTGTTTATTTAAAATATTGCGGAAAAAGAGAACATCGATGATGTGGTTTACAAAACTGAATAAATTCACAGTTCACACAGAACGCATTTTGTGCATTTTCTAGAGGAACATCTATCACCGTTGCACTCGCATCTCTCGCACAAGAGAGACGCATGTTTAGAAAGCCATGTAAAATTCATGTAACTTTATGATGGGCATTTTTCCCCATCTCAATGAATCTCGTGTTTTTAAATGAAAAAAGTCCTCTGTGTGATTGGCTTTCGCCCCTTTGTATCAAACTATGCATACATGATGTTGTTTAAGCAACTTAATTATATTTGGTTTATAAGTGTTATGCATTTTTTCACAGATAGTCATGTTATTTTATTGCTTTAATAAACATGCATTATTTTTCTCGATGCATCCTCTTGTGACCTCAGGAGAGAAGCCAAAAGCTTTTTTCCCTCTAACTGAATTTATGCCTTTTAAATTCGAATGTAGGCTACAGTTATGAAAATTAAACATGGTTTTACGGCTTTACTACAAATAAAAAAAAAAAAGTTAAAAAGTTAAAGTAACCACACATTAACCATGGCTTCGCTATACTAACCATACAGCTTCACCATGGTTTTTGTAGTAAACTGTGGTTATACTATCAATCTGAATGACTATACGCAATGCATGCATGAGCTGCAATGCCCAGATGTCCACAACAGATTCTCCCAGACGAGATGTTAGTCCCGTCTGAACTGGTAAATGTAAATCGCAGACGCCAGGTGATAAGAATCGAAACTCAAGCATAGTTTAGAAAACTAGTCCCGTCTGAATAGGGCTTGTGGCTCTAATGGATTTTGGGACATTGTCTTGACAGGTTTCATGAGGTTTAGCCAGTTATGAAATCTTTTCATGTAACATTTCCATCTCTGAAGTGTCAATCTGTAAACTGCCATTATGAAATGCGTAATCAAGTACTTTTATCTGCCCGTCTTAATGAAGCACTCTTATGGTGGTTTATTCTGCTACGGGTGATTAAGGCTCATTAGAGGTAGAGAACACTACAGTGACATGCTTAACGAGGATAAAGACTTGTGAAGGAAGTGCAATGCTGCACTAATTACCAGCAAGAGCTTTTAGCGGCTACGCAGACATATTTGCAAAAACATCTCCATAAATAATGATGCAAATGTGCCTTTCAGCATGAACCTGAACTGAACTGACTCATCCGCTGCACGAGGTGACACTCAGTGTAACATCAGTCTCACAGATACAGATTTCAGACTTGCCAGCATCAACATTATAGAGGCACATGAAAGTATTTGAGAACAGCAGAACGATAGAACGTTAGATAGAACGCACGCACGATCGATCGTTAGATAGATGTATAGAACGTTAGATAGAACGCACGCACGATCGATCGTTAGATAGAACGTTAGATAGAACGCACGCACAATCGATCGTTAGATAGAACGCACGCACAATCGATCGTTAGATAGAACGTTAGATAGAACGCACGCACGATCGATCGTTAGATAGAACATTAGATAGAACGTTAGAACGCACGCACGATCGATCGTTAGATAGAACGTTAGAACGCACGCACGATCGATCGTTAGATAGAACGCACGCACGCACGATCGATCGATCGATAGATAGAATGTTAGATAGAACGCACGCACGATCGATCGTTAGATAGCTGGATAGAACGTTAGATAGAACGCACGCACGATCGATCGTTAGATAGAATGTTAGATAGAACATTAGATAGAACGCACGCACGATCGATCGTTAGATAGAACATTAGATAGAACGCACGCACGATCGAACGATAGATAGAATGTTAGATAGAACGTTAGAACGCACGCACGATCGATCGTTAGATAGAACATTAGATAGAACGCACGCACGATCGCTCGATAGATAGATGGATAGAACGTTAGATAGAACGCACGCACGATCGATCGTTAGATAGAACATTAGATAGAACGCACGCACGATCGATCGATAGATAGAATGTTAGATAGAACGTTAGAACGCACGCACGATCGATCGATAGATATAACATTAGATAGAACGCACGCACGATCGATCGATAGATAGAATGTTAGATAGAACGTTAGAACGCACGCACGATCGATCGATAGATATAACATTAGATAGAACGCACGCACGATCGATCGTTAGATAGAATGTTAGATAGAACGCACGCACGATCGATCGTTAGATAGATGGATAGAACGTTAGATAGAACGCACGCACGATCGATCGTTAGATAGAACATTAGATAGAACGTTAGAACGCACGCACGATCGATCGATAGATAAATGGATAGAAAGTTAGATAGAACGCACGCACGATCGATCGTTAGATAGAATGTTAGAACATTAGATAGAACGCACGCACGATCGATCGTTAGATAGAACATTAGATAGAACGCACGCACGATCGATCGTTAGATAGAACATTAGATAGAACGCACGCACGATCGATCGTTAGATAGAAGGTTAGATAGAACGCACGCACGATCGATCGTTAGATAGATGGATAGAACGTTAGATAGAACGCACGCACGATCGATCGTTAGGTAGAATGTTAGATAGAACGCACGCACGATCGATCGTTAGATAGAACATTAGATAGAACGCACGCACGATCGATCGATAGATATAACATTAGATAGAACGCACGCACGATCGATCGTTAGATAGAATGTTAGATAGAACGCACGCACGATCGATCGTTAGATAGATGGATAGAACGTTAGATAGAACGCACGCACGATCGATCGTTAGATAGAATGTTAGATAGAACATTAGATAGAATGTTAGAACGCACGCACGATCGATCGATAGATAGAATGTTAGATAGAACATTAGATAGAACGTTAGATAGAACGCACGCACGATCGATCGCTAGATAGAACGTTAGATAGAACATTAGATAGAACGCACGCACGATCGATCGCTAGATAGAACGTTAGATAGAACGCACGCACGATCGATCGTTAGATAGAACGCACGCTAGGGCTGGGCCGATAAACGATATCATATCGAATCGCGGAAAAAATTATATCGATAACGATGATAAGCTCTGGACACTTTTACTCGATATGGATTGATCTAAGAGCCAATCACACCGCAGAAATATGCGACAACAGCCAATCAGCATGCAGCGTGCACGTCAAAGTACAAAGTCAATTTCCTACCGCACTTTGTGAAGCAAGCTCGACACAAGAACGACAAAAAAATGAGTGGAACCAACAACGAAAGTGAAACTAACCTCGAGTTATTATCCAAAGATGATGAAATTGTCGACAAAAAAGGTAGCACGAATTCTGTTATATGGGAGTGGTTTGGCTATCTGAAAAGTGACGAGGCGCAGATTAAAACGATCTGTAAAATATGTCGTTGGTTTGTGAAAACCAAGACTGGCAACACAACCAACCTATTTCATCACCTAAAAAAGTATCACCCAAACGATCACACTGAAAGCATGAAAATGCGAGCTGATGCTACTCCGTCAACAAGCAGGGCTAGCCTCGGAGCTGTACCAAAGCAGAAATCGATCGTGTCGTCCTTCGTGGCCATAACCCCTTATGAAAAGTGTTCCAAAAGGAGCAAGGATATAACCAGGGCCGTTTCTTTCTTTCTAGCGAAAGATATGATGCCCCTAAGCACAGTGGAAAGAGACGGGTTTAGGAAATTAGTTCAAGTGCTTGACTCCAGGTACGAACTCCCTGGCAGAAAATACTTTTCCAAAATTGCATTGCCTCAGCTATATGAAGATTGCCGCGGAAAGCTGGAAAATAATCTAAGGAAGGTGAGATATTTTGCCACTACCTCCGACCTATGGTCCAGCCGCACATCCGAGCCATATATGAGCCTCACCATTCATTACATCGACGAGGATTGGGATCTGCAATCAAGATGCTTGCAGATTGCATATTTTCCGGACGACCATACTGCGGAAATACTTTCTGCGGGTCTGGAGGATGCACTCGCATCTTGGGGCCTTAGCGAGGACCGTCAGGTGTGCATCACAACGGACAACGGCGCAAACATTGTCAAGGCTGTCTCACTTAAAAACTGGACTCGCTTACAGTGTTTTGGTCACCGGCTGCATCTAGCCATTGGTAAGTTAAGCGTCTAAAAACGGTTAAGTTTTCAGTGCTAAAAACAGTAAATGAGGATTTATAACATATTATAATGTTTCAGAGCATTTAAGGCTATCACGTTTGACTGCATAATTTAGAAAATGCTGTCGTATTCACACTGTTCTAACAAACACCAACTCACGTGCGCTGTAAAGGCAGGGATAAATAAATTATTGTCTATCCCTGCTAGATATACATATAAATATGCATAGACTATGCATATACATATAAAGCATGTTAAATGTCATTAATGTTTTATGTGAGTAATGCATCTATTCCACAATAATAACATGATAATTTATCATAATTAATTCAATTTGATTTAGTTACGTTTCTGTTGGCATTGAAGTTGTCAAGGCATGCTTAAGCCATTATGTCAGTTTATTGGGGCAGTGTGAACTAGCCTTTATTCAACTCAGAATTGTGGGATAAAAAGACATCCCTAGTGTATGTAGTCTAAATGTAGTTTCTCGTTATTGATTGAAAATCTCATAACATTGTAATTTATCATCACAAAATACTTTTATCATCAAAAACAAGTAATTTGTATAATCATCTTTGCCTTGTAAAGATTCTAAACATGTGCCTATACTGTTTTCTTCATCATCAGAGAGGAGTTTGAGAGACCAGAGAATCCAAAGAGCCATGGGTGTGTGCAAAAAAAGTGGTCAGTGCTTTTCCTTCTCATGGAACGCACGCACGATCGATCGATAGATAGAATGTTAGATAGAACATTAGAACGCACGCACGATCGATCGCTGGATAGAACATTAGATAGAACGCACGCACGATCGATCGTTAGATAGAACATTAGAACGCACGCACGATCGATCGCTGGATAGAACATTAGATAGAACGCACGCACGATCGATCGTTAGATAGAATGTTAGATAGAACATTAGATAGAACGCACGCACGATCGATCGCTGGATAGAACATTAGATAGAACGCACGCACGATTGATCGATAGATAGAATGTTAGATAGAACATTAGAACGCACGCACGATTGATCGCTGGATATAACGTTAGATAGAACGCACGCACGATCGATCGTTAGATAGAATGTTAGATAGAACGCACGCACGATCGATCGTTAGATAGATGGAATGTTAGATAGAACATTAGATAGAACGTTAGATAGAACGCACGCACGATCGATCGTTAGATAGATGGAATGTTAGATAGAACATTAGATAGAATGTTAGATAGAACGCACGCACGATCGATCGATCGTTAGATAGATAGAATGTTAGATAGAACGCACGCACGATCGATCGATCGTTAGATAGATGGAATGTTAGATAGAACGCACGCACGATCGATCGATCGTTAGATAGATGGAATGTTAGATAGAACGCACGCACGATCGATCGTTAGATAGATGGAATGTTAGATAGAACGCACGCACGATCGATCGATCGTTAGATAGATGGAATGTTAGATAGAACATTAGATAGAACGTTAGATAGAACGCACGCACGATCGATCGTTAGATAGATGGAATGTTAGATAGAACGCACGCACGATCGATCGATCGATAGATGGAATGTTAGATAGAACATTAGATAGAACGTTAGATAGAACGCACGCACGATCGATCGATCGATAGATGGAATGTTAGATAGAACATTAGATAGAACGTTAGATAGAACGCACGCACGATCGATCGTTAGATAGATGGAATGTTAGATAGAACGCACGCACGATCGATCGATAGATGGAATGTTAGATAGAACATTAGATAGAACGTTAGATAGAACGCACGCACGATCGATCGATCGATAGATGGAATGTTAGATAGAACATTAGATAGAACGTTAGATAGAACGCACGCACGATCGATCGTTAGATAGATGGAATGTTAGAAAGTGTTCAGAAGATAGAATGTTTGACAGATACAGTGATAGAATGCTCAATAGATACAACTATAGAATGTTTGATAGATACAAGGATAGTTAGATATATACAACAATAACATTTTCAATAAAGACAGCGATAGAACATTTGATAGATACGGTATTAGAATATTTGATAGATACAACAAGACATCGTTCGAAAGATACAACTATATAATATTCGGTAGATACAACGTTAGATAAACAACACAATGTTCTAGAGATACAGTGATAGAACTCTAGATACAAAAAAATAACGTTAGAAACAATGGTACAACGTTAGATACAACAATGTTAGACAATGCTAGAATGATAGATAGAACTATGTAATGATAGATAGATAGCTAGATAGAACAACGTTAGATGGATAGAATAACCGAACGTTAGAATGACAGACATAATGATAGATAGATGGGGTCTTCTCTTACATGGGTCACTATGGTGTCCGGGGGGCCGAGTTTAAGAGCATCATAGCAGTGGCGGCATCAATGTCAGACTCTGTAAAGGACATAAAGACACAGCGGTCAGATCACTGCTCAGTGTCAGTGTGTGTGTGTGTGTGTGTCTGTGGGGGGGGGGGGAAATCAATGGACTGGAGTTTCTCTGTTTCCACGCAACCCTTCAGAACGTTTGAATTATTAATTCCCAGCCAGACAGAGGAGAGAGTGAACTCAACTGCTGCCATACTCAAGGAGACGGAGAAAGAAAGGTAACGCTTGATAAGGACAAATAATAAAACAGTCCAGCCTACATGAGGACAACAAACTAAAATCACAGGGTTCTCATACTTTGACCAATGAGTTTCCATACTTTTAAAAGATGAAAAATGGGTATAACTTATAATAATAATAAAAATAAAAATAAAAAAAATGCAATACATTGAAAAAAAGAAAAAGAAATATATAAAAAAACCGATTTGACCCTGGGAAAGTGTAAATGTTGTAACAGTGGAGAGCTGTGATTATGAGAAATCACTCAAAGTCATGTGGGTGTGTGTGTAAAACCGGTTTCCTAAACTCACAGGAAGTGTCCTCAATGACTCAAGTGATAGTCATTTAACCAGACTTAATCTCTTTCAAGCACACTGGAACATGCATGCTTTTATTTCTTCTGTGAATAACAAGATTTCAAATTGGCACTTGTTTTGACAGACACTCACCTTTGAGAGAGCAGCCCTGGAGGAAGAGGTGACGTGCGGGTGAGAAGGCACTGTTAGACAGACAGACACACACACACACACACACACACACACACACACACACCACACAGAGAGACACGGACAGTAAGACAAAGCAGGACCATGAGTCAAGGCACTTATGATGACTTGAGAGTCAAATGACAACAGAACCACTTTTTCAGAGGAGATGTGTGGAACAGGGCCGGGTTGCATGAATGCAGCTAATGCATCTCCATTAGTGTTGTACTCTAGTAAATGTGTGTGTGTTACCTGGGTGGGGATGCAGGGGGCGTGCAGAAGGAGTGGGCTGTGGGAAAGTGCTGTTTCTTCAGGGCTTGGATCAGATTTGGGTCTGTATTCGGGGTCCACACACCACAGAGAGCCCTTCCCATTAACCTAGAAGAAACAACAACACACACAGATAGATCAGAGAGGACAGAAGATGACTTCAGCAAACCGAAAGTAAACAAACACTCATTACGCAGAGACTTTTACTAAACGCGCACGTGGGTCACGCTGACTGAAACAACTGCTCAGGTCGCTTGTTGATTGCTTTTGAGAAAGAACAAATTTACAGTCGTTTTCCAGGGTTGAGGCATCAAATCAAATCATTAAAATGGTCTGTTCTGCTTAAAATCCCCAAAACACTGCAGTTGGTTACTTTATATTGTTCAAAGTTCTCCTGTCAATAAAAAAATCCACAGTCATTATACTGCTGTTTGAGGGCTATACCGTCTGGATTTGATTTTTAACACTCACGCACGAAAGACATTTTACCAGCAGCCTGGTGAGAGGCTCTCGCTGCTCGAAGTGTCTTAATGTGATCATCTAAGCATGTGATAGGCAATACAGAGCCTGCTGGGAGTTTACGAGCAGTGGCCGATAAACATCAGAGCACGGCTGTAAAACAGAATAAAGGGCGTTTATGACAGGATCTGATCCATGAGCTCTCATAATTACTGTATCAGTAATGATTATTGCACTCAATGGAAGGGAGTCAAGAGTGATGATGCACATCTATGAGAAAAGATGATGCTAAAGATCTTCATTTGCCAAGCAGCAAAACATAGCATAAGGACAGGACAGGTCAGATGTTTACCTCAAAATCAAAGGAAAAAACACTATACATGATAGTTACAACAAAAATTAAAAATGAAGCTCACTTTTGGACTATAAGATATTTTTTGTATAATAACATGTATTGTAATTAATGACACAACTGAATACACTCTTCCAGAATTGTCCTTATTCTAAAATCTACAAATCTCATTACCACAAAAAAGTACATAATAAATAAATAAAGGTATAATTGAAAGCATTAAAATAAATATATATATAATAAAAAAATAAATGCATTGCCGTATTCTGCACTATTTATTTTAAAGAAAACGACTAAAGCACAAACATATGTATATAAAACAATGTATAATTACATAAAACATTAAAAATAATAATTGTAGTATACACAAAAAACATTGTGATAGTATTTGTTCTTAAATATCACTGACATTTATATATTACATAATGTAAAATAATAAATGCATAATTTATATTATATTTATAACATTAATAATAGTATTAGCAGTAGTTGTTCTTGTTAAATCTAAAAATCTACCACAAGAATATGTACATAATCACATAATGCATTATTATTAATAACTATCATATATTGTAACTTAATATATTTTTTTAATAATTGTTATTTATATTTATAATTACATATTTATAATATAATAATACAAAATGCCATTGTGGTAGTATGTGTTTGCATTACATAAAAAAAATATATTTTGTAAGCTTTTTATACAAAACAAATTCTAATTTTTAACAAAATTAAATTCTACATTTAAATACAATGTATTTAAATGTGTATATATATATATAGAGAGAGAGAGAGAGAGAGAGAGAGAGAGAGAGAGAGAGAGAGAGAGAGAGAGAGAGAAAGAGAGAGAGAGAGAGAGAGAGAGAGAGAGAGAGAGAGGAGAAACACAGAGGAGGAGTAGGTTGGAGGAGGAGGAGGCCTATTAACCGTGACTCAGATTACCAGCCTGCTCATAAACAGGAAGGAGGAAACGTTGTTCATGACAACCGAACCCAGGCAGTGTCATTGAAACCAGCTCTGTGTGTGTGTCTGGATGGCTCTCGCTGACCTCGCGCTGCACAGAAGATCATTCCTGCATCACCGCTGCCGCTCCTGTCCTGACATGACACCCACACTGACCGTCGAACAGAGAAGAATCATCATCTGTGGCCTAATGATTAGCGCACATTAAGCTGTGCTGCTCAGCGGGCGAAACAAGTTTAAACCCCCGCTTTGCAACCTTTCCAGTACCTTTCTTTACTCGCCTCTAAATAACCAAAAAAATAAAATAAAACACTGGTCCAAGCAAGAGTGATTAAATCATAACAGGCTAAATACTGTGGCCTCAAAAAAAAAAAAAAAATCTCCAATTTGGATACTACAGTCACATAGAAAATATAGATTTAAATATCATACAAAGTGTTTTTTAAGCAATCAAATATTCTTAAAAAACATTACGCAAAACGTTTAAGAAAAAGAGGTTCATGAGTCGAAATGATAAAACAAATAGATATAGTGTGATAAAACAAAGCATGGCTTTATTATTTGAATTTGTTGATTCTTGATCCTATTAATCAAGTTTTATCTTTAGCACAATTACATCATATTCATCTCATTAGCAAAAAAATGTCTAGAATATTTTCCTCATTACTGTAAGAGTTAAGCATTTTTTATTATTCGTCTAAATACAGCAACAAATATTGTATTTTTCCTTAAAATTAGAATAAATAAAGCAATTAAAATTAAGGTGCAATTATTTATTTATATTTTGTTTAGCAGTAATGAGAAGGCACTAAAAATAATGAACTATTTGAATTTTAAAAAATGATCTTGATAATATTTTCTATTTTTAGTGTTGACAGCACATTCAACGCAGCAGCAAAAAATGTTATATTATATTTCTCATCACTGTAATAGTTATGTATTTTTAATTTTCTGTGAACAAAACACTCAAATGTTCAGGTAATTAAAAGTAGGTAAATTAATGTATTTATTGTATATATTCTGTTTTGCAGTAATGAGAATGAGACTGCAGTAAAAAATAAATGTTTAACTATTTGAATTAATAATCAAATGTTCTCGATAATATTTTAGTCTTTTTTTAGCTTTAGCACAATGACATCATACACAGAAAAATAAGGGTTTAAAAATGTTACGCTTGGGGTACAACAGTTTGTCCCTGGAGCGGTTCCCTGGCTTAAAAGGACATATTGTACCTTCCTTTACCTCTAATAGGTACCTTAGAGTAGTAATACGTACCCTTAACGTACTAATGTACCATTAGGGGTAAAAGAAGGTATAATATGTCCTTTTAAGCCAGGGAACTGCCCCAGGGACAAGCTTTTGTACCCCAAGCGTAACATTTTAAACCCTTATTTTATTTATTTAGCAGAAATGACAGTTTGATACATTTTGTTTAAAATTTGAATCAATTTAGGCAAATAAAATGTAGTTACATTTATTTATTTTGTTTGTGGTAATGAGGAAGAAAAGCACTAAAATAACTAATGCATTATCTGAATTCATAAAATGTTCTAGGTAATATTTTAATCATGTCTTTTAGATTTGCACAGTGACAACATAACTGACAATTTTCCTCATTTATTTAATATCACCACAGTATAAATGTGTCTTCACATATATAACTACGTTAATATTTTAGTAAAGGGGTTTTCTCACAACTGACCCATCATATTTTTGGGGTGCTTGGCATTAAAACGTTTTGAAACTCCTGAAACATCCACTAAGATCACTTCTAAAATCACAGAAAAAAGCAGTTAACTGACAGTGAAGAGAAAAGATCCTGCATTAATTGGAGACACGCAGATACAGACACTCGCTTTGATATTTTGTGTCATCAGACATGTGTCACTTCCCAAATAGTTTTTTAGGACACAGTAACACTGAATGGTCTGCATCTGCCTCTATAACGATCCTGCTGTCTTTTCAGGAAGTAGAATTGTTGTTGCTACTTCCCTTGTCTTTGCTCACTGTGGTCCTCCAGCAGTGTGCGTGTGTGTGTGCGAGTGTGCGTGTGTACAGGGTTTATATATCCTGGTGGGACGTGAACCTGAATACACACAGACTCATAGAGACTCGTGTCATGGTGGGGACCTAAATTGAGGTCCCATAGGTACAAAAGCTTATAAATCATCCAGAAGTAGTTTTTTTTTTTTTTTGAGAAAGTAAAAATGCAGATAGTTTCCTGCATACAGGGGTAGGTTTAAGGTGTAGGGTGATAGAAAAATACACCTTTGTACAGTATAAAAACCATTACGCCTGTGTAATGTCCCCACTTTTCACAAAAGCAAACGTGTGTGTGCATGTACGTTGTGTACGTGTGTGTGTGTGTGCGCGTGTACGTGTGAGTGTGTGTGCGCGTGCGTACGTGTGTGTGTGCGCGCGTGTACATGTGTGTGTGTGTGTGTGCGCGTGTTGTGTGTGCAGGATCGCTGGGGCTGATATAAGTTGCTGTGGAGTGTGTTTGCTTTCAGGGAGGAGCCGTGACCTTGACTGGATCCCCACCTCTATCTCAGCGGAGGGAGAAATCCTCGCCAAACCCCCCGTCACACTTATGCTTACAACTTATGTTGTTTTTAGTGTCTATATGAATTTATTATTTTATTTCAGTTTTAGTACTTTAATTTAAACTAAAAAAAAAGATTAGAAATGTTGAAAAGTTCTTATGTATTTTATAAAATTATATATTTATTTCATTTCAGTTAACGTCCATTTTATTTTAACCATAGTTTTAGTTTTATTTAACAATATTATCCAAGTGGTCAAGAGACAAGTCATATTGGTTTGGGGGAACTACACCATCAACCTCAGGAGACGATAAAAGTATTAGTTCAATGGCTAATAGTAAAATTTATTAAAAAAAATTAATAAAACAGATTTCATAGGGCCCTAAATACATCTATCTTTGCACCGCTCACCTTCCCAATGCTCCTCTCCACCTTGCGGAAGCACTTGTTGAGGGACAGGTTGTGGCGCACCGAGTTCTTCCAGCCAGTGGGGGCGCTGGAGAAGTACGGGAAGTGCTCCAGGATCCATCCGTAGATGTCCTTCACTGGCAGCGACTTGCTGGGCGACTGTTCGATGGCCATGTATATGAGCAGGGAGAAGGAGAACGGCGGCTTGGACTTGACGGACTCTCGGCGTGCGCCGCGGCCGAGGAGATGACGGAGGCGGCGTGGTTACCCTCGATGTCGAAGAGCGGGCTGGGGCTGGACTGGGCCTCGGGGCCACCCAGCGTGAAGTTCTGGAGCAGGTTCTCGTGGAGCCAGTTGAGGTTGGTGAGCTCTTCGTCTCCTGAGCTGGAGCTGCGGTCCAAGCTGGTGGCCAGAGGGCTAACGGCGCACTCGGCCTCGGGTAGCGTCCCACAAACCCCACGCAGGCCCATCCGCTCCTCCAACACGCCCGGGGATTCTGCTTCTTATCCGGCGACATCCCGATGATGGGGACCCATTAAATCAAGGACGTCTGCTGAAGAGAGAAACAGAAAAAAAAAAAAAAAAAAAAAAAAAAATCACTAAATGGTAATCATTTGGAGCTAATAGAAAGTGCAACGTAACTCTGAGAACAGGTAAAGTTAAAGATGCAAGCTCATAAAAGCCACACGTTGGCAAGATAACTTAAAACACAAAATCATAAAATGATGATTGTGATGACAAGGATTATCTGTTGACATTAATTTTGAGTGCAATCCAGAACAAATAGCCTATTGCAATAATACAGTAGCAAGTGGAACGAAACCTTTCATCAAAGTTGTCCTAAACTAAATACATTCTCGTCTTAGGACAACTTTGATTAACTTTTTTGATCCCTTATATATATATATATATATATATATATATTATATATATATATATATATATATAAATTGTATACACACCTCTGGTGTGACTTTAAATGCAGACCTTGAGCCAAAAATGAATCGCCAAACACCAATGACTTGTACATTCATTATATGGACAAAAGTACTGGCACCCCTTCTTTAGAAGAGAAAAAGGCTCTTCCAAACTCTGGCAACAAAGAAATGAATGTACTTAAAAACTGTATTTCCACCTCTTGCAACAGTTTTTAAGTGTATGAAATGACTGAACCCATATGTACAAGTCATTAGTGTTTGGTGATGAGTTTGTGTCTCATTTAAAAGTCACACCAGAGGTGTTCAGCTGCTTTCTGCAGAGCAGTCAAGTCTTCCACACTGACTGAATCATCATTTCGCTTTGACCCTTGTCTTATACACAGAGACACTGTCATGTTAGGATAGAAAAGGGTTTTGTTCAAACTGTTACTATAACATAAGAAGCACACAATTCCCCAGAATATCATTATATGCTTAAACATTAAGATTTGTACTCTCGGAAATTACTAAAGTAGTGTAACGTATATCGGCAGGAATTCAACTCTACAAGTCACCAGAAGGGGGGGGCAGCTAAAGAATCAGCCGCCCTCTAAAGCCCCCTCCTCCGCCTCAGCGCAAAAGCGCGCGTTTCTTCCTATTATGGAACAAAGGAATGTGCGGGAACGCTTCTCAAGACATTCGTTCATTTCATGACTTTCAAAGCATCCACAAAGAAATATATGGATATTATGTTGTACTCTTTCTCTCATATGCTTGTGGAATATGAATATTAATTTAGGAAAACGTGGGCTGATTTCTAATCATACTTTAAGCTGGAATGTTTAGGTAGTGTTTAGACTTTATGAATGGTTGCAAAATTTCATGAAATCAGTACGATAACGAATGTGGTGATATTATAAATGTGTTAAACTTGATAAAAGTTTAATACAGGGTCAAAAGTTATTCTTTTCTCCATGAAAATGCCTTGCAAAAACCAGCCGTGCAGGCGGGGGCTTCCGCCCCGTACCGACGCTCTGATTGGACCAGCCGCCTTTGGGGATGTCCAAAAAAACGGACTGTTTAAAACGACGCGCGAGCGGCGCGCCTCTCTCTCTTCCCTCTTGCAACTCTCTGGTGCTCCTGAACTCGTACGGCGCGCTCAAACGCGCGCAAGGCTGACCTGGAAGCCGGCCCCGCTGGACTCTCACAACGAAACCAACCATCGGAGGGGGTCTAAGACTGTGCCAAAGCCGTAACGGAGCCACGAATTCAACGATGGCGAGGAGGAGCTTTCCCGGTGACGTCACGCAGCCGTCTCAAGTCTCCACACGAGAGCAACCGAAGGAGCCCGAGCTGAACACGTGACGCCCGAAACAAAGAACTCACGCGGGAAAACGAACCAACTTCGAGCCTGCTTTATACCAATCCAAGCAAGTACAAACTGAATTCCTAATCCTGACTGAACTGGTTAAAATATGATCTGAATGCAGTAACAAAACATTCGTATTTGTTCGTGAATCTTTGCTGGTTGGCTAAGTTATGAAATAGGAAAGAATGTCATTCTTTAAACCTTAACCTCAACTCTCGTATGTGTGTATGTTTTGTGTTTTATTAAATAATCCATTTATGTTAGAATAGTCAATATCACGAATAAACCTTTCCATTTATAAACAAGTGTCTCTGGAATGTGATTTTAAGTATTTTTATCCTTATTTGCCCTAAAGATAACGCAACCTAGCTCAAACTCGAGAAATTATTAATCTCGTTTATCGTTACCTGGGGCCACGGGGAATGTAAGCGAGATTTTAATTGAGATTAACAGAATGTACTTTTTAGTGATTGCTGGACAAGCACTTAATAAGGTGTAAACTGTAAAGAAATATTAATAGGGCTTAATCGAGCATATTAAATATTAATAACTAATTCCCGGAGCTGAAACAATAGCTCTATATTAACTGGTATTTTACTACAAAATGGTGGAGGAAAAAAGCGGGCAATTAAAGATTTAAATCTGATAAGTCAAACCAGAGACAATAAGTTATTTCTCAATCTTTATCCGGAAAAGAATAGAGTAAATATAGAGAAACAAACGGTTATTTGTGATATTGCATTCTTGTTTGTAAACACAGTGAGTTTGAATGAAAGAGAGTGTAACTGTTAACTCGAGTTCGAGAAGAAATTAAACTGCAGTAAATAATTAATAAAAAGTCGCTCTAAAGCGCATGAGAGGCGAACGAGCGTTGTCCCTTGTTGCCCCTCTCTTAAGGCCTTCGTGGTAATGCTTTTGTTAGTGCGTTGTTCCACTGCAAACCCAGCCACGTGACCTCCCGGCTGTAGGATATTAAAGTAGCTATTTAAGTGATTCTCAGCCAATTTTTGACTTTCATGAGTGAAATTCAAACGCACGGCGCTCAAAGGAGTGGCCAGTCGTTTTTGAGAAAGGGAGACATTTTGCAAATCGATTTAATTGTTGTTTTTTTATGTGTGCGGTCTAAACAGACAGATATTCGCATGATAGATAGCCCGCCGAGGCTTTGATAATTTATAAGTAACCGTAGATAAATGTATCTCGTCCTAAATGAGTGAGATTATATGTGCTATAGAAAATTCAAGTCTGAAGCGTGAAGCACATTTTCCTTCTGCCTACAGGCACTGAGTCGCCATAGCGACCAGTTTAGCCACGTGGAGACTTAGCCACGTGTAAATAGCATTAGCGCTAAGCTAACAAAGAAACTGTAGCATTGTAGCTTTAGCCATGCTGGTAGCATTACGGCTAGCGATTAGCACATAGCATTTAAAGCTTGAATGCAGTGTGTGTGGGGGAAATGGGGTTCACAGCTAACACTAATTCTCTCTCTCTCTCTCTAACTCCCATTTAATAAGACTAACTACGTTTTAAGTTGGCTGTGTTAATGTTTCCCAATCATCAGTGTTAACAATTTCACAGGTTGGTTTAATATAACAGCTGATTAAAGTCTTTTTACCTTTTGTGGGACCAGCTTAATAACTGGTGGGTTATTAGAAGATAATTTAGTATTACCCCATTATCTTGATAATATGGTGATTTGATTGCATTCAATTATAATGGCTTTTATGATTTGAAAAACACATCAATGGATAAGCGCTATTGTTAGGAATTTTTAATTGTTAATTGAATGTCACAATTGATTACAAATCAATTTTGGATTAATTTCATTTAATGAATTATTTCAATTCCTGCTTCCAGCAACAACAGTATCCATTTATGAACCATAACGCTCTTATAATTTGACCACTACAATAAAACCTTAAGTTATCAAGAGGGCCAGAAATTTTTAATTTCACTTACAAGTAGGATACAGATTATTATTATTAAATTCTTTATTTTGATGTAATGACACAATGAGGAATGCTTAAGTTTGGAAATTATTTTAATTACT
The DNA here is from genome assembly GCA_003573665.1 of Oxygymnocypris stewartii. Taxonomy (NCBI): domain Eukaryota; kingdom Metazoa; phylum Chordata; class Actinopteri; order Cypriniformes; family Cyprinidae; genus Oxygymnocypris; species Oxygymnocypris stewartii. The sequence continues at coordinate 30,601 of QVTF01024431.1, forward strand.
ATTATGGGAATCCAAAACTAGTGATTTAGAAGCTGTAAATTAATTTAATAATTAATTATGAATTCGAAAATTCTAATTACATTTAATAATTAATTACACTTCCTGTTTACATTTTGCAACAATATTGGTTTATCAACTCAATTGTAGATTGCACGTGTAATTTCTAATCCTAGGTGAGCCTATTAATTTTAATTATAACATCATACATTTTAATTAGAAACCACAAAGTCTAATTTTAATTATAATTTCAGACTTAACACAAGTCTGGCGCCCCCTGTAGGCCATACTTCATTTCCTTAGGTGATCTGATTAACTCAAGTAAAAATTAATAATAATTTAATTAAAATAATTTTTATTAAATTAAAATTAGTCCTCTTTACTTAGGCCTGAGAGTAGATAGTGCTCCCCCTAGTGCTGTGTTAGAGAAGTGACAGTGACACCATACAGTCAAAGTCATTTCTCACCAATCTGGAGCATGAAACGTAACCTTAGCATAGCGACTCAACAGCACCACCTTGTGCCAACGTATTAGTTTTAAATCTTGGGAATAAATCTTAATTTCTCTTTTCTTTTCTCCCTGTTACTAACTTCTAATTTGACTTGTTTGCTTAAAGCTAACCAAGGGAAGATCACGAATAGAGCGAAATGTCACAATTGAACAGATATGTATGAAACTTGAGAACCACATTCAAAACTGTTTACCATTTACCCTCTATTGTGAAATCCTATTCCCCCAGGTTAAAGCAGGCGCAATGAGAAGATAGACATCGGCAAAAGTTTTAACACGCGTGACACACGCTGACCAGCGTTGCGGTGTAAAATCCTGCCATTCAGGGACAAGTACTGTCATTGCTGTTGTTTTCCTCCATCAAGGAGAAAATTGGAATAGCAATACCAGTCTTGTTACAAAAGAGAAAACTCGCCTACAATCCTCTGATTAGAAGCGTCCTTCTAAATCAGACTTAACAAAGCGAAGAGAGAATCTGCTATTAAAAGAGAGATCGGTCTAGTGTTATTGTCCCTGTGTACTCATTCTGTTAGTGTGCTTTTCTTTCTGTTTCCCAACAGTGCTGCCTCTACGTGGGTGCAATTTCTACGCAGAAGCTGCAAATTACACGCACCCCACCACAGAGGACCACAGAAACAGAATCACACTCAACACTAGCATACACTACACTGTGCACATTCACACCCCCTGTTGTTTTGTTTGTGTTTTTGTTTTGCTTTGTTTCCCATCCAAGGTCTGTGTCAGTTTGGTCCAAGATCCCATCACCGCCAGAACATGTATCACCAGCCAGAACATGTCGGTCACTGGGAAGGACTGGAAATGTGGCTAAGTGCTACAACAAACAGCATCCTCCCTAAAGCTGCTGAAGCACTCCAACATCAGACACAGGACCAACTAGATGACAACATCACAAGCATCATGAGACAAGACCCAAGTCAAAACTACAGTCACAAAGAATTAGCCAAGATCACCTCAAGCTTAAGTCACACACTCATCGCCACCCTCAAACTGAGCGACAAGCACGCCGCACAACGCCAGCAGGAGCTGACAAGCGCACAACGACGCATAGAGCAGCTGGAACGTGACCGACAGGAAGGGACCGATGAGGTGGAGCAAGGCGCCGATGCGGAGATCAACAGGCTAAAAGAAACTCTAGCAGCTACCAGCCACGAAATGCAGCAACTCAAAGAGGACTTCGCTGATCGTGCAGACAAGCTACAGTATGCAGAGAAGCTACTAGAGAAGGCAAAGACTGACTTCAGGGACAAAAAACAGCAGAATCAAGGCCCTCGAAGCTCATTTGGCTGAATCAAGAAACGAGATCAGCCGCCTAACACAACAGCTCGACTACGTCACAGAGGAGTCTGAAAGTTTCCAAGAGGAACTCAAGCACGCTTACGAACTACGCCAGGAGCCGTCAAGGACAGGACGTGCACCAACCGCACCCCTGCCAAGCAGGACCAAGTCACCTGTGCCTGGACTGACACGTGAACATAGACAGAGGGGGTGGTGTTAAAACAGTCACCAGCGCCGTCTGAAGAACTTTATATCACGACAGAACCAGAAGAATCTGCTGTAGCCAGCCGCAGATCGTCGCACAGCTTGGACCTAAAAGACCTTGACAAGCTCGCCCGAAACGTTGGCAAATTCAACCCCAGCGTGCCAAACAGCCAAACGGTCCAAGCGTATCTGCAAGATATTGATTTCCATCTGGAAATGCGACCCTAACGTTACGGACAAAGATAAACTATTTACTCCGAACGACATCCAGCCCTGAAGTACGCAGCTTCCTGGACCGGCAGCCTGTTAACACAAAGACTGATTATCAACGGCTGCGAAAAGCCCTTATTAAAGAGTTCGCCGACCCTGAGTCCGATCAAGGCTTAGTGGCTGCCCTGGAGACGAGACAAGGACGTCACGACACTCCTCAAGCTTACTATAGTCGACTCAGACAAGCATATTTTGGAACTCGCAATGATTCTGACATGGAAGATGAACTGAACTTTAAAACTCTCTTCCTCAGGAATCTTCATCCTGGCATAAGCCACCCATCTTGGCGTTCTCGCATGTCCACGAACGATGAACACTCAGCAGTTGCGAGACTTGGTGCAAAAGGCCTACTACAAACAAAAGATGGCCTCAGAAAAGAGCACAAAAACCCCAGCAGTTCTTGATTTCAACACGCAACACCATGAACTGGCTCTAGAGGGCACCCAACGCCAAGACAGCGCTAAGCCACCACACAGAGAATGGAATGCACTCCCGTCCAACAGAGAACGAGACTCACACGCTGACACTCGACCTGAACAGAGGTATGACCGATGGGATGAACCGCGTGGACGTCAACGCTCACCTGGACGACACTGGGAGAAGTGGTCTCATGAGAATCAGTGGGAAAAGGAAGACGAACCAGAGTCAGCCTGACTAGCTGTCAGACGGAACGGCAGTGACAAGCTGAACAAATCAGCCCCAGAAAACAGCACCGCTTCACCTTGCTCTCAGAGAACAGTAAACACCCTAACTTCAGATGGACATGAAACCCCACCTGAAAACCCAGCAACAGAGTTAAACACTAACTCAACACCCAATACTCCAATCACAGCAGCGTCCAACAAACACCTGCTGATGAAACTCCAAGTTCCTGAAAGTGCTGTCTCAGTCACCTGCCATTCCTCCGGAGAACACCAGATCAGGTCTGACATCCTAAACGTTTCCTCCCAAACTCCAGCCCCTCAAATGACCAAAACGATGCCCTCACCACAGCAGGTGCATCACATGAAGAGTCCTGGACCTTTCATGCCCTCCCACCCAACCCTACAGTGGCAGCAGTAACCCGCCGCCAGCACGCCACTGGCGAGCACACCCCTGCCCTCCTGCATTACCATACCACCTCAGTTCGCTGCTGACGATCTCCTCACCCTCACATGCGGATTCGTCACTACGAACCATGACAGCTCACATGTCAAAACCATGATAACACATCCTCCGAGCTCCGCAAGCTCCACTCGGTCGACTACATGCTGCATCTGCAAGACGGTGTCCACACGTATGTCCCTGAGCCACTCACTGCGCCACAGCTCGTAGTACCTCACGGCCAGAGGGGGAGTATGCTGACACACGCACACGATGCACCATGATGGGTTGCCAGTGCCAACCGGCAAATCCAAACCACCGACAGGAAAAGGGGGAAGATCAAACCGACTGACACAGACCGACAACCATATGCACCACACAAGCATACGTATTGTCATTTTAGGAAAACATATAGCAACCATGCTGAGACACAACCCATATTCTCTCCTCCGCAGCACTGCTAGGACCAATCTAGTAGAGAGGAGTTACTCTCAAAAAATTTTTTTTTTATTATAATGTTTTTATTTTTTTATTTTTTTTATTTTTTTAAATTTTTAAAATTTTTTTTTTTTCATTTATTTTATCGTTTGGTTTCTTTATCTCGTGTCTCACTTTGTGTTTCCTTTCCTCTCTTTCACTTTGAACCCCTTAACCAAACCTTGAATCCAGGTCCTGAAATTGAGATCGACTTCCGTCAGTAAAGTCGCTGTAACTCGCTGTGAGAACCGCTGTCGACCGATCGAGGCCACCCGCCAAAATCATGAACGACATGATACACGATGTAAGTTCCTCGATTGACAACGTAGCCATGAATAGGATTCCGTGCTACACGATACCTCTTAGCCTTGTTCAAACGTTGTAACTTCGGCCACTGCGGGCCCCGCTAGTCTCATCCAAACCCATCTCGCCCCTTTCCCGGTAGCGCTATTCCCATATACGCAAACCCGGAAACAGGTGATTTAGTTGTCTTTTCAGTTTGCCCATTATCGACGTTAATAATGTTTACCGGCTCAAAGACGTTGTGAATGTGGGATTACGGCAAGGGAAAACCTATGTCAAAATCCACTCTCCTAAAGTCGCTGCGTATTACGAGAACAACGAGCAGTTGTACCTGGCCCCAAACTTAAAGATGGGCACACTCACTTAGGACATTCACTCCCCCCTACCCGAGTAAACTCTGCGTACGCGATAATACCAAGGGCATCTGCGGTTTAGAATCCATTAAACCCGACACTAGTGCCCCCGCCGAAACAACACCATGTTCTCAAGTTGAGGTAACGCAAGCCGAAATCATCAGAAAACCGATGGCTGGTCAGTACCCCAGCACGAACAGCCACCCTCACATGCGATTAACACGACGCCACGCGCATTAATTTGCCCAACCAAATGTTATGGATCACTGTCCCGAAGGGCGTGATCCTCCATATTGACGAGTTAGCATTGTATCACCTCACCGACGATGAATATCAGGTTGAAATCGAAATCTCTTATTGAATTGACACCGGCTGACAGCGCTAGAAACTATCGCTCGCCGTCCGCCCGCCGGCGCGCCAATTATTCGGTCCTGGTCTGCCGCTGACACGGCGCTTTGTATCTCTACTATCGTAGGATATGTTATGAATTTGACACTGGCCTTCCTCCTACACAAGCGAGTGAACGTCGTCCAAGAGTCTCTCAACAAATGCACGTCAGGCGTCCCTCGCCTTTTTCGACGTGGTAATCCCGACCGAGACCCCGAACCCGAGAATTTGAACAACCTGACTGAGATCATGCCTATACCGCCTCGTCGAGCCCCTGACAATTAAAACAGTCAAAAATGACCCAATTGTCAATAATGATAAACAATGCATCCCTATGTCTTCTCAAGTTTCTAACCTGTTCCTTCCCAAATTACCCTGCACCAGGCTTTAGTCAGTGATAGGAATGATGTTTGTGTCTTGTATGTGCCTGTTCTTCCTGCCTCTTGTTCCAGGGCCTTGACGAGGTTCCATCAGGGAACATCACCAAGCCCAAGGGGGATATGTAACGTATATCGGCAGGAATTCAACTCTACAAGTCACCAGAAGGGGGGGGCAGCTAAAGAATCAGCCGCCCTCTAAAGCCCCTCCTCCGCCTCAGCGCAAAAGCGCGCGTTTCTTCCTATTATGGAACAAAGGAATGTGCGGGAACGCTTCTCAAAGACATTCGTTCATTTCATGACTTTCAAAGCATCCACAAAGAAATATATGGATATTAATGTGTACTCTTTCTCTCATATGCTTGTGGAATATGAATATTAATTTAGGAAAACGTGGGCTGATTTCTAATCATACTTTAAGCTGGAATGTTTAGGTAGTGTTTAGACTTTTATGAATGGTTGCAAAATTTCATGAATCAGTACGATAACGAATGTGGTGATATTATAAATGTGTAAACTTGATAAAAGTTTTAATACAGGGATCAAAAGTTATTCTTTTCTCCATGAAAATGCCTTGCAAAACCAGCCGTGCAGGCGGGGCTCCGCCCCGTACCGACGCTCTGATTGGACCAGCCGCCTTTGGGGATGTCCAAAAAAACGGACTGTTTAAAACGACGCGCGAGCGGCGCGCCTCTCTCTCTTCCCTCTTGCAACTCTCTGGTGCTCCTGAACTCGTAACGGCGCGCTCAAACGCGCGCAAGGCTGACCTGGAAGCCGGCCCGCTGGACTCTCACAACGAAACCAACCATCGGAGGGGGTCTAAGACTGTGCCAAAGCCGTAACGGAGCCACGAATTCAACGATTGCGGAGGAGAGCTTTCCCGGTGACGTCACGCAGCCGTCTCAAGTCTCCACACGAGAGCAACCGAAGGAGCCCGAGCTGAACACGTGACGCCCGAAACAAAGAACTCACGCGGGAAAACGAACCAACTTCGAGCCTGCTTTATACCAATCCAAGCAAGTACAAACTGAATTCCTAATCCTGACTGAACTGGTTAAAATATGATCTGAATGCAGTAACAAAACATACGTATTTGTTCGTGATCTTTGCTGGTTGGCTAAGTTATGAAATAGGAAAGAATGTCATTCTTTAAACCTTAACCTCAACTCTCGTATGTGTGTATGTTTGTGTTTTATTAAATAATCCATTTATGTTAGAATAGCAATATCACGAATAAACCTTTTCCATTTTATAAACAAGTGTCTCTGGAATGTGATTTTAAGTATTTTTATCCTTATTTGCCCTAAAGATAACGCAACCTAGCTCAAACTCGAGAAATATTAATCTCGTTTATCGTTACCTGGGGCCACGGGGAATGTAAGCGAGATTTTAATTGAGATTAACAGAATGTACTTTTTAGTGATTGCTGGACAAGCACTTAATAAGGTGTAAACTGTAAAGAAATATTAATAGGGCTTAATCGAGCATATTAAATATTTAATAACTAATTCCCGGAGCTGAAACAATAGCTCTATATTAAACTGGTATTTTTACTACAGTAGTCAAACCTTCCATTAGAAGAGGGGTGCCAATACTTTTGGCAATATAGAGTGTGTGTGTGTATATATATATATATATATATATATATATATATATATATATATATATATATATAATTACAATAATATGGAAAAATATATTTAAAATAAACATTGAAAGATTACATTAAAACAATTAACGGCATCTTATTGATTAACATTTCATGCTATTGTTTTTGAGAATCAACGTTAATTGTGTGGCAGCAATAAAAAATAAAATACAAATGAAACAAGAATATAATAATATAAACCCTTTTTAATCTCAATTAATTTGTGTTTTTATTTTAATTAAATGTATTAGCTGGTATTGGATTTTTAATGGTCATTTCTGTTTATGTTCTGTTACCTGCCATCATCAATCACTTAAACAAATACAATAACACTGATTATTTATTATAACTCATAAATGTCTACTTAAATGAAGAAATTAACAATTAAATCCAAGATTTAGCAGACCTGAAAAATAAATACCCATCTTTATTATTTTCAATTATAATGTTGTTATGCCAAAATTCACTTACAGCATTTAAACATTTAATGTTTTTTTGCATTTTAATCTAATAATAATGATGATGAAAATAATAATAATAAACAATAACAAATGTATTCTTATTTACACAAATGTTTATATTAAATAGTTTATTAAATGAATATTATTATAAATTATGTTTCTAATTGTTGTGCATTATATATTATTGTAGTAATAATAATACTATTTATTTTAAACTTATGTTATATTTATATTTATTATCAACTCATTTCAGACACTATTAATTGGTTAATTCAAGCTTTTTCCCTTTTTACAAGTTTCAATAGCACAAAATTGTAAGTTTTCCCTCCATATTCTCCTCTGATCTCCCTCGTTCCCCATCCAGCGATCTCTCTTTTAGAGCGGTCTCTCGGAGGAAAGCCGGTGTTTTCTGGCTCTCGTCTGATGAAGGAGCGGCTCTTGTGTCTGAGGGTTGTTCTCGAGAGCGTCTGAGATGACCCGGTCTCATTCTCATCACCGCCCACCTCCTCACGCAGCTGATCGTTAGCCATCCACGGCCACCGGCTGAGGGCTGCTTAGAGCCAAAGGAGAAGGAAAACCCTTCCAGAAGTCTCTCCGCTCATCCCATTACCATGGAACGAGATATGACAGTGTTGCTTGGGTAACCTGCTGCCTATAAAGGGCCGAGCAGGAGAGCATCGCTGCCGGTTATTTGCTTTTTCTTGAAACAGTTAAGTGGGAATTTTATTGAAAGCATGTTGAGATCGCTATCCATTCTGGTTTGGAACGCTTTTTGTGTGGATGCTCTCGCGCTAATGGCATTATATGGATTCAAGTTCCATGGTATTATTTCAGAGTGTGTCAACAAAATCTACAAAATAAAACAAATAAAACTAAAATAAAATGCAAAAAATTAAATACAAAACATTAATACTCATATACAAAAAGTTAAATAATAATAAAAATGTAAAAAATAAACTATTACAATTTAAATCCTGCAATGGCATCATCTACGGATTAACCTTTCATAGTATTATTTTAGAGTATCATCCATAACTGTGCACTAACAATTCAAGAATAAAATATATTAATAAAATAAATATATATTTTGTATTTATTTTAAATTGTATTAAATTTATTATTTATTATATACACGCATATATATATATATATATATATATTCTAAAAATAAAAATATTCAAGTAAAAATAAAAAATCCTGCTAATTGCACCTTATGTACTTGTGTTTCATGCTATTGTTTCTAGAGTATCATCCATTATTGTGTGCCAACAATTACATAAAAAAATATATATATACATATATAAATAAATATAAATATGAAATCTAATAAACTAAAAAAATATAATAACCCCCCCCAAAATATTCTTTTACAATTAAATGGAATTACGTTTCATGCTATTGTTCATCATCATAATGCCAACAATCAAATAAAATAAAAATATATAAAATGGAAAAAAAATAAACAAATTAAAATAAAACAGCTAAAACCAAAAATATAAAAAAATATTACAATTGTGGATGCTCTCGCTGTAATAGCATCATAAGGATTCACGTTTCTTGCTATTGTTTCAGAGTATCATCCATAACTATGCTTCAACAAAAAATTAAAATACTAATATATAAAAAGAATAAACTAATTAAATCATATCTTGTTTGTTTTATGTATTTTTTGGTATTTTATTTTTAAATTAGTTATTTTTTGTTATTAAATATTGTTTTGTTATTTGTATATATTTATATACACACACACACACACACACACACACACCACACACACACACACACACACACACACACACACACACACCACACACACACACACACACCACACCACACACACACACAAAATCCATCTAGTTTGGACTGCATTTTTTTGTAGATGCCACTCACAGTAGTAGCATCATAATGATTTTTATGTTTCATTACTATAGTTTCAGACATCATCCGTAATCTAGCACCAAACAGTTGGCACAACGTTTAAGCCAAACGGCACCAAATTAATTTATGTTAAAGGGGTAGATTAAAGCCCAGCCGTGGCATTACGGCAGAAAGCAGGTCAACGGGCAAATCCCTGCCATCAGTCGCTCCACGCCCAAATCTGTGCCCCTAATGTCACCATGACAACCGCGCTGTCAGTTCAATTAAGAGGAAGGGATGCTGATTGAATAAGAGCAGTGAAAGTCCGTCCTGTTAAGCCATCAACTGGCATGACTCTCGCACCAACACCAGGACTGTCTGGAGAGGATGAGGTTTGACTAGTTGTTTTTAATGCTGAACTAGGGTCAGACAGGAGCAGACTGGTGCGGGTCATGCATTAAACAACATCCTCAGAAGTGTTGAGAGAGATATGCACAAACGTTAGGTTCGTTTCAGATGCTTGGAAGAGACTTTGCACTTCAATAAAAAAACAGTTACAGTGTATTTCATCCATCGGCGATGCATTACTATCATGCAACTAGTATTTTTTTGCAGTATCTTCACTATGCACAGTACATTTTCTGTATGCATGAAATACCCAGATGACCCAGATCTATTTGTCTTTATGTGCAGTATACAAAAGATCATAATGTATCCCACAATGCAATGCACCAAATATGATCTAATATTTCCAGTGTGACAAACTATGAAACCTTGGTATTAACATCTTTGTGACTTCTTTTTTTAGAAACTAAATGTAAAAACATTTCTACTGCATTTGTCCTTGCGAGCTACAGACAAAAAAACCCCCAAAAAAACACATCGCAACCAGAGTAATCTGATTACAAATTACAAATGACTCCTTTGAGCAGGTACTTTTAGTGAACGAAAACCAACAGTCAGTAGAAGTAGTCTACTCCAGTTCACTAAAAAATGACTCATGAAATGGTTCCTTTTAGTTAAAAATAAAGGCACAGTCTAATTTACTGATAAAAGATCATAGTGAATCCAAACATTTAACACAATTAGTATAATTTCACGAACAAATGACTATGAGCTGGTTGTTTTTTAGTGGATCAAACTATACATCACAACTCGTAAATTACAATTCATGAAGAAGAAATGACTCATTCAAAAGACAACCAGTCTGAATTAGTCTGGCAAATTCTTAAAGGGTCATATGACGTTGATAAAAATAACATCATTTTGTGTATTTGGTGTTGTAATGTTTATGGGGTTAAGTGTTTATGGGGTTTAAGGTGTCAAAAAACACATTTACCACATACTGTACATTAGTTTTGCTCCTCTATGCCCCGCCTTTCTGAAACGAGCTGATTGTTACAAAGCTCACCATTCTGAGAACCGAGGCGTACTTGATTGGCCAGTTATCCAGTGCGTTGTGATTGGCCGAATACCCTCAAGAATGTGACGGAAAATGTTACGCCCCTTACCGTAGTGTGATGCCGTGTCTGGCGTGGATGAGACTAAAACAATAAAACCCATTATAAACGAGGAATTTGTGATATAACTACTGCATTACAATGACTTATACTGTCTTTTAACGCGCCGCGTTGCATCGCGCCACGTAAACATTAGCATGTTTGCATTTGTGATCGGAGAAACGACGAACAGGCAAGCACTACCCTACACTGCTCAAAAACTATCGTTTGAAAAGTCAGTAGCCAGTTCCAACAGGATTTCCGCGGTGATATTTGCGGCATTTCTTTTTTTTTGAAGTGAATATTATACCATGGACAAAAATGTTCTAACATTCGTTATGACTTTTCTGACTCTCGAAAACCATTGTAGGGCTCCAGACTAACATTTGAAGGACACCAGTGCCATTAAGTTCTACAGAAGTGGCACCAGCACCTGGACAGTAAAGCACTCACCCTAATCACACATGTACATCTCAGAGATGTCTTTTTCATGTCTGCATTTCATATGAAATACGTATTTTTTAGGGTGTTTGCTCATCTGCAATAGTCTCTTTTCTGTCAGATGTCCAATAGACTTAGTTAGAATGCATATAAAACTGCTTCTGAGACGTTTATCAGAATACACAGCAGATGTTTCCCAGATCTTTAGCAGACGTCTTACAGATTACTTGTGCTGTCTGGGTAGTTGAGATGCAGATAAAATTAACTTTTATTACTGTCATCCATAATGTCGAAATATAATAATAATACAAAAAAATTACAAAACATATATATACACATATATATATATATATAGATATATATAGGGCTGTCATCGATTAAAATATTTTACAATCGCCCATGATTGTCATCTCGCGATTAATCGCAATTAATCACACATTTCGTATTTGTTCTAGATGTACCTTAAATTAATACTTTTCCAGTTTTTTAACACTCTAATCAACATGGCCATGGACAAATATGGATGCTTTATGCAAATTTGGGCTGCAACTAACGATTATTTTGGTAATCGATTAGTTTGGCCGATTATTCTTTCGATTAATCGGATTAAATAGAAATTTTATTGACAAATAAAACACACTATTCCACATTCTGCTCAATGTCCTTCAAACAAACTGAATGCTATGAAAACATACAGTGCTTCATTTATTAGACCACCTGTCATAAAGAGAAAACAAATATTTTAGGAATCTGTCAAAAAAATTGTTTAAATCTAAAAATGGTATTGTCATTTATTGGGCAAATTACAAACAGAAACAACTAATTAGTATTATAATAACAAAAATGGCCTCATAACAGCTTGCATTCTTGCTTGCATTGTTTATGTACTTTTTGACTGTAATTGGGTATCTGAAAAATATCTATAAAGTGCTCTGCCTTTCTTTCATAGATAACAGCATTAATTATATTATAGCATTAGAAATTGCCTACTACTGTTTCTAAAGAGCTTACGCATTTTGGAGGACTAACAATACAGAAAGCTAAACATGATTTTGGTAAATCACCAATGCTGTTAGTTTAGAGCAGCAGTGGCACAAACCTTACATCATTTGTTGACTTTTAAACCTTAAATTAACTTTCAACAACAGATAATTCAGCACAACGGATATCTTTGCGCTGCATATCCTGTTAATTGTCTCCCTTTCTGTGTTTCGTCTGTCTAACGCGCACTCGCGCCCGGCTCATTCAGTATTTTAAACTTAACCCAGGCGGTCAGAACGGACCTTTATGCAAAAATGGAAATGCTCGCGTGAATTTGTGACATTTATAGATAAGGATATGACCGTAAACTGAATGTTTTTTGCACTGAGGACGCACACGCATATGTCACAGCGGCCTGACAGGGCAAGCCTTTACACTAATGCATTAACTTAAAGCTCAAATAAAGAATTATCATGTGTTGGGCAGCTTGGATCATGTACTTCTCCCGCAGCATCTCATTCTGTTTCCTCCACTATTTTTAGATGCATTTTGTCGATAGAAATGCGTTGTTCAGTGCTGTTATTTGAGCAACCGGCTGAAGTGGGACGTGCACTGTGGGCAGACCCGACTAATCGATAATGAGAATCGTTGTCGATGATTTTCATAATCGATAATAATCGATTTAATTGATTAGTTGTTGCAGCCCTAATGCAAATGTTTGTTTATTACTATTGAAACCATAGTCAACAGAGCATAAAGACTAGACATGGTTCAAAGGTCATAGATGTTTTACAAAGAACTTGATCATGTCTAGTAGACACATGAAAAAAGAAATACCAGGTTCCCATTACTTCTCTTTCTTTGCACTGAGCAATTTACTGACACAAACCTGTTTACATTTTGCATGACAGAGCAGCTCTTCTTCTGAACATGCAAAATGTACATTTATTATATTTGTTGCCTCTCTGTGCCCACTTACTGTATTTTGAATGATGCAGCTAAATTCTCAATAACACTGTTTTCATTGATATATTTGATGGTTTCTGTTGTCAGACAACGGAATGAATATGAAATAGTGACTGAAACGCGACCCATTAAGACTCAGCTACATAACCAGCTCTCCTTTCCAAGATGCTAATCTGCACAAAAATCCTGATAATCGAGCCGTCGTCTGATGAAATCAAATACACATAAGAAAGAGACTATAGCTATGCTGTGGTTTCAGCTATGCATGTAAAATTAGAGAAGCAAGCAACATATATGTGTTTAACTGAATTAAAGCGTTGCTCTTCTCTGCAGCGCGCTGAACAGACACTGATCAGAAGCAGAGAGAGAGGTGCGCACGCTGGGAAAGCAAGACCTCGCACGGCAGTACCTGCAACTCTCAGAGACTAAATAAGATTTGGGTGCTTTTTTTGAAAGGAAGTCACTAAAGGGGTCTGCAATGTTGCTAAGTTGGCAACACTGTGCATCTCCATTCTTCCAACTACGGGTCGGGCCACGGGTCAAACAGAAAATACGCGCTGCGTTAATAAAATGAGTGCCGTTAAAATGAATTTGCGTCAACTTTGACAGCACTAATTCTTATATATATTATATCTATAAAAAAAATAATCAAATTATATTTAGACGTTATGGATATTTTATCTGCATCTTATTATCTTAGTATTTTTAAATAAGTGTTTGCTTTCCTACATTGTGAAACTTTTTATAAATGGAGACAACCTATGAAGGATGAACTAATAATGTCATCACATAAAAATTACTTTCAAACTAGGTAGGCTAATACTTAAAGCTTTGAAGTGCTGGAAAAAGTTGTGAGAAGCATTTTAAAACACTCGAAAACAGACCATTTCTGCCACAAGTTGTTCCTGTAGTTATGTTAAATCAATGGTGAATGATGGAGATTTGTGTTTATTGAACAATGTTTTTCTGGTTTCCACATCAGTGGCGTTTGTTCTGATATCCGTAGCTTTAACAGAATTCTGTGCCGAATTTGAATGCTTAACAGAGATGTTATTGATTCTGCTGCGAATTCAACAACTTTCTTCACTGTATCTCCCAGCGCTGTGTATAACAGTGTCGTGCGTTCGATAGCAGCACCCGATCATAAGACCCCTTTAACTAATTAACTTTGAATTCAATTTGTCAGGTTTTCTGAATCAACATCTGACAATATTTTTATAGAAAAGAAGCAAAAAACAGTAAATGAAGGACAAGGACTCACTCATTGCTAAACACTGCAGTATATACTGTGTGTCTGTGCAGTAGAACACTAGTATTCCAGCCTATACGTGAGAGCAGAATAAGTTCAGCAGTATTGTGGGAAAACAGTCTAGTATTTCCTTGTTTCACCACTAACTCAGACCAGAGCCAGAACTCGGACTGCCAAAGGAACATCAGGTCCAGACCAACATCTCTAGAACAAACAGCACTCCTCCGATGGTCTGAAGGGGCAGCATTTCAACTCTGGATCAACATGGAGAGGAAACTGGAAAAGAGCTAACGAGATGAGTGAGCAAATGAAGGTTGAGAGAAGCGCCATGGAAACAGTAAAATTAATAAATAAGTCATAAGCAGTGCATGATGATCATAACTCTCCAGAAAAGTGGAGTTATCAGACATGTCAGAACTGCCCGAATGCGTTAAAGCAAAGCTTCCTCCCCAAAGCCCAAAACACAAAAGACAAAGAAAAAAGACAGACAGAGCCACGGCACACGGGCAATGCACATGCTCACAACACGTTTATTTAAAATAAAATAAAATCTGGGTGAATGAATATCTGGGATGCATGATTCTCAAATAAATCCCAAAACAAATATTTTTTATTTTCAAATAATAAAAAACACAACATCTAAATCAAAATCTAAAATAAAATACTTCAAAATAAAATAAAAACGAAATACTATAAAATATCATATATTTAAAATATTAGAAATACTCAAATTAAAAAAATACAAACTGAACAAAACAAAATTAAATAACCAAAAAATGTATTTAAATGAAAATAAATTAAACAATGAAATTACAGAAAACAAAAATTATTAATAAAAATTATCAAATATAAGATGAAACAAAAAATACTATAAAAGTTTATAAATAAAATGAATAAGGTTACTAAAACAAATATTTCAAAACTAAAAAAAGTAATAATAAATATTAAAATTATTAATTAAAAAAAACTACAACAAAAAAAAACATAGAAAATGAAATAACCATTGTGTATATATTTATATGTATAGCCTATCACTGTCCTGCAGTTTAGCTCCAACTCTGATCAAACTCATCTAGCTGTGATTTACTAACGATCCTGAAGACACTGATTAGCACGCTCAGGTGTGTTTGATTAGGTCTGAGCTAAACTCTGCAGGAGTGCGCCAGATTTGAGGATCCCTGGCCATAATTAAACTAAATAAAAATACAAAAAAATATATAATATAAAATAAACTACAAGAATATTCTTAAAATAAATTACAGAAAATATTATAATACATTAAATTATTATAATAAATTATATATTATATAATAAACTAAAAAGAAAAAAAATTTTATGTATAAAAATAAGAGGACATTTAGCAATACCCTGTGCAGATCAGAGAGTCGGTGCTGTGTGGCACGGTCATCTTTTGCATGCATGACTGTGTGGTTTACTAGACTGCTGTGGGACTCATTGCCTTTGTGTTGTAATTGTCTAAGTACCCTAACTGGTCAGTGTCATTACCATAAACACAAGGCTGCTCCTGTTAACCCATTAGCTCCAACCCGGCTCCGCTCTATAGCCTCTGGGTAGTTCATTAACCCCTATTAGC
>QVTF01024432.1:5000-15000 GCA_003573665.1 Oxygymnocypris stewartii
ATAAATTAATTGATTTAAATTAATAATTTCTCCCATGAATACTATAAAACATTTATTTATCCAAGTTTTTATAAGTTATATATTTACTTAAATTTTCTAAATTATTTAATCCCCAAAAAAATCACTTGATGAGTGAATTAATAACTGATTTAATTTATATATTTATTCATTTACTAATCCATATTACTTAGCATCAATAATTTCTCCTCCAAATAATATAAAAAAATTTTTTTTTATAAATAAATACAAATTATTATAGCTATATAGAATGTGTCATTCATACATTTATAATAATCTAAATAATTACTTGCCAAATGATACAAAATATACATATTTTTAAAACCACTTTGCAGTAGTAAATTATTATTATATTATTAGAGTGAATTATTATAATTATTAAAGTGTTGACTTAATAGATTTTTTAACTAATCTATATTAATTAACACTAATATCTTGTCCTCTAAATATTATTAAAAAATATATATTTTTGGGGGAATTGTTTTTAAATTATCATAATTGTATAAAATGTGAGTCATTTCTATGCGTGTGTGTGAGTGTGTCTGTGTGCGTGTCTGTTTGCGTGTGTGTGTGTGCGTCTGTGTGCGTGTGTGTGTGTGTGCATGTGTGTGCGCGTGTCTGTGTGCGTGTGTGTGTGTGCATGTGTGTGCGCGTGTGTGTGTGTGTGCATGTGTGTGCGCGTGTGTGCATGTGTGTGTGCATGTGTGTGCGCGTGTCTGTGTGCATCTGTGTGCGTGTGTGTGTGCATGTGTGTGTGCATGTGTGTGCGCGTGTGTGTGCGCGTGTGTGTGTGCATGTGTGTGTGCATATTTATGAATATATGACTCCAATTGTATATAGTTGTGATGATTTTAAAATACATCCAACAATTCTATATAATTGTCAAACTTTTTCACAGTAGTGTTTCTCATCTGTGGTACAGTAAATCTGAGAGGAACGGTCATTAAAGAAGAGTCTGGAGTCCTGTCTGTCACACTCCAGCGCTGTGGGATCCGTCAGAATCCATCAATTACAGCGCCGTGTTCACGCGCTCCGCTAGCCAAGAGAGAAAGAGAGCGAACGACGGAGGATCTGACTGTCATCGTCTTTCTGCTCTATAGAGACCGAGAAACTCTTCACAACATCACACTGACATACTGCTGCTGTGTTTATAGCATGCACACCATCCCATAATGCAATGCGCTGACCTGACCTGCCGTTTCCAGCATGTACTACTGTTGGCGCTCGCAACACAAAGTCATGGGTTCGATTGCAAGTGAATGCATAAAGTGATAAGATGCATATCTTGAATAATGTGAGTTGATTTGAATAAAAGCATCTGCGGAATATGTAAATGTGATGAATGAAGCAGAAGTAATATCTCTATTTTAATATCTCTATTTTGACTCATTTTGAATTTATGACAAAATTTAAGCACTTTTTTGTGTGCGTGTGTGTGTCTGTCTGTATGTGATGTGTGTGATGTGTGTGTCTGTGTGTGTGTGTGTGTGTGTGTGCCCGTGTCTGTCTGTGTGTGTGTGTGTGTGTGTGTGTGTGTGTGTGATGTGTGTGTGTGTGTGTGTGTGGTGTGTGTGGTGGTGGTGCGCGTGTCTGTCTGTGTGTGATGTGTGTGTGTGTGTGGTGTGTGCGTGTTTGTCGTGTGCGTGTGTCTGTCTGTGTGTGATGTGTGTGAGTGTGTGTGTGTGTGTGTGTGTGCATGTGTGTGCATGTGTGTGTCTGTGTGCATGTGTGCATGTCTGTGTGTGTGTGCATGTCTGTGTGTGATGTGTGTGTGTGTCTGTGTGCATGTGTGCATGTCTGTGTGTGTGTGTGTGTGTGTGTGTGTGCGCGTGTCTGTCTGTGTGTGATGTGTGTGTGTGTGTGTGTGTGCGTGTGTCTGTGTGCGTGTGTCTGTCTGTGTGTGATGTGTGTGTGTGTGTGTGTGTGTGTGTGCATGTGTGTGCATGTCTGTGTGTGTGTGCATGTCTGTGTGTGATGTGTGTGTGTGTGTGTGTGTGAGTGTGTGTGTGTGTGTGTGTGTGTGCATGTCTGTGTGTGTGTGTGTGTGTGTGTGTCTGTGTGTGTGTGTGTGTGTGTGTGTGTGTGTGTGTGTGCATGTCTGTGTGTGTGTGAGCAGGTGGCGCTGCTGGAGGTATGAGTGTAATGTCGAGTATGCCGGGGTCACATGAGTTAATCTGGTGTCAGTGAGACGAGTGTGTGCATGTATGAATCCTGTGTCGGCTCTTTCATGATCTACAGCCACACGTTTCTCTGCAGCAGTCTCTAAGATCTGAAGATTCACTTCATTCTCGTCTGAACACCGTCACAACAGAGACGCCGCCACCTCAGATCCCATTACAACACTTACAACACCCCACCGCACTATAGTACACCAGCACAAATACATACAGTACCGGTCATTCATACATACATATATATATATATATATATACACACACATACAGTATATACACAAATATATACATATATAATATATTGTTTAAACAAATAGACATATTTTTGCGCATTGTGTATTATTAAAAAATCCACAAATAAACAAATTTGTATATGTAAATATATATGTATGTGTGTGTATGTACAGTATGTATGTATACACACACACATCATGTAAATACTTAAATACAGACAAACATATATATAGATATGTTTATGAACAAATGCATATGTTTGTGTACATATATATATATAAAGAAATTAGATTTATATATATATACAATATTATCTATTTATCATAATATATCATATATTTTTTAAACAAATATACATATATATATAATACACAGTGTTTGCATGTTAATGTCTACTGTATGTATGTATGTTTATGTCTATATATACTGTATATACATCAGTATGTCACGGTATTATCATCATATATAAATCAGAGCATGTGTTGTTTCTCAGAAACCTCTGCTCTTCTGTTAAAGGCCATCAGAGCAAATATATGCTAATGACCGCACAGTCAATGCAATGAAATGATAATTAATGTAAATGCAGATTTGTGGTCTGCTCTTCATGGCCCGGAGCATCTCTCGTCTGATTGGCTGATGAATCCTGTGATGCGCTAATGGGCAGTTAGCGCTCGGGCTAATGGATTAACGATTATCCTGGCGTGGCAGCACCACAACCTGAGCGCTGCTACGATCACAACAGTCATCGGGAATGAGAGTCATTGCACCTGCTTAATTACTGTGATAATTGCATGTGGTTTGCTGGGGGCGTGATGCTAATGTGCCCAGCGCTCTGAAAAACCCTTAGTGACGCTAATGCTTTCCTGCACCATTACTAGAGAAACACCAGACCGCACTCGTACCGCGTCTGAACAACAACAAACACAGTGTTTATTTAGTTAATGAACTCCTCATCAGTTCAGAAACGAGCTGCATCTGCGCTGACGACCCTTAAATGACACCAAACTCTAGAGATTCACTAAGGACCCTGTTAAACGACTCACATGAACGAATCCCAACGCACTGAACATAACACAACCAGTGATTGGGGAGACATTAACTTAGACTAAAACTAACTGAAATACTTTAAGATTCATTGTAGTGAACCAGTTTATTAATATTGAATCAGTTAATTGTAGTGAATCAATTCATTGCAGTGAACCAGTTTATTAATATTGAATCAATTCACTGTAGTGAATCAGCTCGTTGTAGTGAATCAGTTTATTAATATTGAATCAGTTCACTGTAGTGAATCAGCTCGTTGTAGTGAATCAGTTTATTAATATTGAATCAGTTCACTGTAGTGAACCAGCTCGTTGAAGTGAACCAGTTTATTAATATTGAATCAATTTACTGTAGTGAACCAGCTTGTTGTAGTGAATCAGTTTATTAATATTCAATCAGTTCACTGTAGTGAACCAGTTTATTAATATTGAATCAATTCACTGTAGTGAACCAGCTCGTTGTAGTGAATCAGTTTATTAATATTCAATCAGTTCACTGTAGAGAATCAGCTCGTTGTAGTGAATCAGTTTATTAATATTCAATCAGTTAATTGTAGTGAATCAGCTCGTTGTAGTGAATCAGTTTATTAATATTGAATCAATTTACTGTAGTGAACCAGCTTGTTGTAGTGAATCAGTTTATTAATATTCAATCAGTTCACTGTAGTGAACCAGTTTATTAATATTGAATCAATTCACTGTAGTGAGCCAGCTCATTGTAGTGAATCAGTTTATTAATATTGAATCAATTCACTGTAGTGAACCAGCTCATTGTAGTGAATCAGTTTATTAATATTCAATCAGTTCACTGTAGTGAACCAGCTCATTGTAGTGAACCAGTTTATTAATATTGAATCAATTCACTGTAGTGAACCAGCTCATTGTAGTGAATCAGTTTATTAATATTGAATCAGTTCACTGTAGTGAATCAGCTCCTTGTAGTGAATCAGTTTATTAATATTGAATCAGTTAATTGTAGTGAACCAGCTCGTTGAAGTGAACCAGTTTATTAATATTGAATCAATTTACTGTAGTGAACCAGCTTGTTGTAGTGAATCAGTTTATTAATATTCAATCAGTTCACTGTAGTGAACCAGTTTATTAATATTCAATCAGTTCACTGTAGTGAATCAGTTTATTAATATTGAATCAGTTCACTGTAGTGAACCAGCTCATTGTAGTGAATCAGTTTATTAATATTGAATCAGTTCACTGTAGTGAATCAGCTTGTTGAAGTGAATCAGTTTATTAATATTGAATCAGTTCACTGTAGTGAATCAGCTCATTGTAGTGAATCAGTTTATTAATATTGAATCAGTTCACTATAGTGAATCAGCTTGTTGAAGTGAATCAGTTTATTAATATTCAATCAGTTCACTGTAGTGAATCAGTTTATTAATATTGAATCAGTTCACTGTAGCGAACCAGCTCATAGTATTGAATCAGTTTATTAATATTGAATCAGTTCACTATAGTGAATCAGCTTGTTGAAGTGAATCAGTTTATTAATATTGAATCAGTTCACTGTAGTGAATCAGCTCATTGTAGTGAATCCGTTTATTAATATTGAATCAGTTCATTGTAGTGAACCAGCTCATAGTAGTGAATCAGTTTATTAATATTGAATCAGTTCACTGTAGTGAACCAGCTCATAGTAGTGAATCAGTTTATTCATATTGAATCAGTTCACTGTAGTGAATCAGCTCGTTGTAGTGAATCAGTTTATTCATATTGAATCAGTTCACTGTAGTGAATCAGCTCGTTGTAGTGAATCAGTTTATTAATATTGAATCAGTTCACTGTAGTGAATCAGCTTGTTGAAGTGAATCAGTTTATTAATATTGAATCAGTTCACTGTAGTGAACCAGCTCGTTGTAGTGAATCAGTTTATTAATATTAAATCAGTTCACTGTAGTGAACCAGCTCGTTGTAGTGAATCAGTTTATTAATATTAAATCAGTTCACTGTAGTGAACCAGCTCGTTGTAGTGAATCAGTTTATTAATATTGAATCAGTTCACTGTAGAGAATCAGCTCGTTGTAGTGAATCTGTTTATTAAAATTGAATCAGTTCATTGTAGTGAACCAGCTCGTTGCAGTGAATCAATTCATTGTAGTGAATCAGTTAATTGTAGTGAATCAGCTCGTTGTAGTGAATCAGTTTATTCATATTTAATCAGTTCGTTTTAGTAAATCCTCTCGTTGTAGTGAATCAGTTCATTGTGGTGAATCAGTTTGTTGTAGTGAATCAGTTTATGAATATTTAATCAGTTAGTTTTAGTAAATCAGCTCGTTGTAGTGAATCAGTTTATTCATATTTAATCAGTTCGTTTTAGTAAATCCTCTCGTTGTAGTGAATCAGTTCGTTGTAGTGAATCAGTTTGTTGGGGTGAATCAGTTCGTTATAGTGAATCAGTTCACTGTAGTGAAAAATGAATAAACGCAACAAAATTACTAAATCTAGCTGAAATTACAAATAAAAAAACTACAAAAGAATCTAAAAGAACACTGTTATGGGAATCTAGAGAAACTTGACTGTAGTTTAACATCTTTCAGTGCTGCTTCTCCATCTCTGGTTGTCAAACGAATCAGCTGTAAGGTAGTAAAAGGAGAGTTTTTCACCTGCGCACTTGGTGCGGGCCCTGAGCGGGGGCCCCGGGGCCCCGGTGCCGCCCTCGTTGGGTCTGGTGAGCAGCACGCTGATCTCGTACTCCGTGTCGGGGTCCAGGTGGCCGATCTTGTGGTTGGGTTTGTCGACCGGTTGGCTGTCGATCAGGCTTCCGGAAAGTGTACGATACTCCACCTCCTTCTCCACGATCGGCCCGTCGCCGTTGATGGAGTTTGCGTTGAGCTGGATCCACAGGTAGGTGGCGCCGACCGCCGTCAGCTGAGGAGGAGCGATGGGGATGGGAGGCTCTGAGAGAGTGACAATATTCATATTAGTACAACATTTTCAGCCGTCATATCTGTAACATGTGACCCTGGACCACAAAACCAATCATAAGGGTCAGTTTTTTGAAACTGAGATTTATACATCATAGGACGACTTTGTCGCTAGATTTACAGACTTTTTTCAAAAAAAGTGCCTAGCGACTTCTTGAACAAACCATATTCAGTTCTGAGACTCACAACAGAAAAAGTAAAATATATCAATGAAAGCAGTTTTATTGAGTGTGTCTGCATCAAAAAGTGTACCTTTGTTTGCCCCTCTGTGCCAACATACTGTATTTTGATTCAAAATACTACTGATTATATTCTGTATAATTGAGTATGTGATGAATAAAAAGAAAAACTTGAAACCTTGAAAAACCTTGAATAAAAATGTGCGATTAAGTTGCGATTAATCACAAGTTAACTCGTGACACTCACGCGATTAATCACGATTATATATTTTAATCGGTTGACAGACTCCCTACACCGTGCCCATCGCTCCCTACACCGAGTCGAATAGAACAAACATCTGAAGTGATAAGAGTAACATACGAAATGTGCAGAACGGGGGGGTGCGAGGACTGGAATTGAGAACCGCTGCATTAGAGCATTAGTAGACCGTCTGCTTAATATCTAACACTTTATTTAGATGGGTCCACAACATACAACAAACTCACTATGAGAAAGTTTGCAAGTATATGTAAACTTCTTCTACTAACCCTAAACCTAACTCTGAGAGTTAGTACATGTAGTTGCAAAGTTACTTATAGTTAGTAGATTGTCTAATGTGGACAAAATCAAAATAAAGTGTAACCCAAAAATGTATTCAATTTAATAAAAACTACAAGGACATTAAACAACTATGACGAAGAGACAAAACAAACAAACAAAATTACTAAAACTTTATGTAAAATTAAAATAAAAAAATATAGAAAATAAATATTATAATAGCATATAAATGATACTAAAATACCTTCAAATAGACATTCACTAACACACAATGATGAAAGATAGAGAGAACGTGATTTAATTCCCGTGTTTTTCTGTGGTCTTGTGTTTCTGATCCTCATGCTCTTGTTGATCATCAGATGAACTGAAGGCGAGTCATTTTGTTAATGAAACGGTGAGATGAGTGAAAAGCCGCGGATCAACAAAGAGCCATTTAATTCCACCCCGCGTCTCTGGGCTTTAATCTTAAGTGGCACAATTAATCGGCGGCGCGTCGCTCGCACACAAAAGCCACGACTCGCGATCTAGAGAGTAATCTTCAGACGGGCCGCCTGATTCCTCTGAGCTAATGACTTAAACCAATTAATTTCCTGACCTTCATTGTTTTAGATGAGCACAATTTCATTAGTCGTCACCCCAACGGTCCTGCTCCAATTCTGCCGCCACACACACACACACACACACTCGCACACACACGCACACGCACACATGCATGAACGAACGAACGAACAAACTCACCTGCCACACACACACACACGCACACACGCACGCACGCACGCACGCACACACACCAACTCACACGCGCGCACACACACACACACACACACACACACACAAACGAACTCACACACACACACACACACACTCACTCACACACACACATGCACTCACACACACAGAAACCGCCATCAGAGCATGAAACTCTATTAGCAATACAAGACGATCTGCTTCGGTGTCACAGTGAACCTGAACACAAATGAAACCCGTGACTGATGTTTCTTCAGGAAAAACATCTGGTTTATCATGTTTATCATGCATTTGCTGTCGAGTCTCAAACCCATCAGTAACACTCTAATAAAATTATATCTATTTAATAATAAAAATACACTTTAGCTTGAAACCTTATGCTGAAATGGCATATTAGGGCTAGATGTTGACTCAGGAAAGTAAAATAAAATTACAATTACAATTTAGAATAAACATGAATAAAAAAAAGTCTAAAAAATTAAACTAAATTATAAAGATTATTAGAAAAATAAGATGAAATAAAAAAAAATATATATATATAACTAATGTAAAATATTATCTAAAATTACATTAAATTAATAATAAAATAATAACAATTGAAACTAAAATGAAATAAAGAAATAAGACATAAATCAAAAAAAATAAATAATAATAATTAAAAAAACATTTTTTAATGAAATTACAAAAATAAGTATATTTTATATAACTTATAAAATTATATATAACAAAATTAATTTTTGAAAAAAACAAATAAAATCAAATAAAATGATAAAAACAATAAAAGTGAAATAGAATAGTATGAACTAAACTGGAGTAAATGAATGTGCAAAAACAGTATCAAAGCAACAGAGAAAGTGAGTGCTCTCTACGATGATGCTGATGATAACCGGCACATTCAGAGCATCACGGCTGTGTTTAGCACACAGAATAACATCATCATCAGACGGATGGACTGCAGGCTCAGATTGAGAGCTCATAGCAGGTCTGTGAGGAACCGCAGAGCAGCGTCTGGATGTGGAGCGTGGAGAATGCCAATTACAGCTGCGCTAATGGAGCATCCATCATCCTGGCAGCTGTGTGCAGGTGTGACCACAGACCCGCTCCGCTCCGCTCCACCCACAACACCAACACGACACCTCTCTCCATCCTCCCACTGACACACATCTACAGACCAGAAGATCATGTCCTTCACATGCATCGCACTCTTTATCAGTCCTCAACGAGCCATGCTCAGACCCGCTCCGCTCCACCCACAACACCAACACGACATCCTCTCTCCATCCTCCCACTGACACACATCTACAGACCAGAAGATCACGTCCTTCACATGCATCGCACTCTTTATCAGTCCTCAACGAGCCATGCTCAGACCCGCTCCGCTCCACCCACAACACCAACACGACATCTCTCTCCATCCTCCCACTGACACACATCTACAGACCAGAAGATCACGTCCTTCACATGCATCGCACTCTTTATCAGTCCTCAACGAGCCATGCTCAGACCCGCTCCGCTCCACCCACAACACCAACACGACATCTCTCTCCATCCTCCCACTGACACACATCTACAGACCAGAAGATCACGTCCTTCACATGCATCGCACTCTTTATCAGTCCTCAACGAGCCATGCTCAGACCCGCTCCGCTCCACCCACAACACCAACACGACACCTCTCTCCATCCTCCCACTGACACACATCTACAGACCAGAAGATCACGTCCTTCACATGCATCGCACTCTTTATCAGTCCTCAACGAGCCATGCTCAGACCCGCTCCGCTCCACCCACAACACCAACACGACACCTCTCTCCATCCTCCCACTGACACACATCTACAGACCAGAAGATCATGTCCTTCACATGCATCGCACTCTTTATCAGTCCTCAACGAGCCATGCTCAGACCCGCTCCGCTCCACCCACAACACCAACACGACATCTCTCTCCATCCTCCCACTGACACACATCTACAGACCAGAAGATCACGTCCTTCACATGCATCGCACTCTTTATCAGTCCTCAACGAGCCACGCTCAGACCCGCTCCGCTCCACCCACAACACCAACACGACATCTCTCTCCATCCTCCCACTGACACACATCTACAGACCAGAAGATCATGTC
>QVTF01024432.1:22500-45000 GCA_003573665.1 Oxygymnocypris stewartii
CTCAAACGACTCGGGGAATCAACTCAAACGACTCGGTGAATCAACTCAAACGACTCGGGGAATCAACTCAAACGACTCGGGGAATCAACTCAAACGACTCGGGGAATCAACTCAAACGACTCGGGGAATCAACTTAAACGACTCGGGGAATCAACTCAAACGACTCGGGGAATCAACTCAAACGATTCTGGGAATCAACTCAAACGATTCTGGGAATCAACTCAAACGACTCGGGTAATCAACTCAAACAACTCGGGTAATCAACTCAAACGACTCGGGTAATCAACTCAAATGACTCGGGTAATCAACTCAAATGACTCGGGTAATCAACTCAAATGACTCGGGTAATCAACTCAAACGACTCGGGGAATCAACTCAAACGATTCAGTGAATCAACTCAACCGATTCAGTGAATCAACTCCAACGACTCAGGTAATCAACTCAAACGACTCGGGTAATCAACTCAAACGACTCGGGTAATCAACTCGCACTAATCAAATGAGTTGCGCACTTTGATCGCTGTGAAGGCAGGGCTACACTTTCTCTTTGTAGGCAGGGTGGTGGGTACAAATTTGCAGGAACACTGGCATCAGCTAAAAAAACACATTCCACTCACCGACTACAGCGCTGCGGGTGTATCGGCCTTGACAAAGACCTACGGTCACTCGTTGGGCTACGTGGACGGGGGATACCAGCTTAACATGAGCTGCGTCACGGCAGAAAAAAAGTATCCGCACCCGGTCTTTGAGTCCAAGATGTCAGCCAGGGCCAACGCGGCACAAGTCATCAATGCCGTGTTCGCGATCTTCGCCGAAAAACTCAAGGCGCTGCCAACAGAAGACAAGCAGCGTCCCACCATTGCCAAGGCAAATTTGAACAACTTGCTGCGGATGAACGTCCTACGGCAGGACAAGAAATTTGTCCTCGGGGTCCTCATGGACTCCATCGAGCAGGTCAACGTCGAAACTATGCAGAAAATATTGATTTTTATATCAAAGTTCGGGCAGAAAGACCCCGCGCCCCTCGATGTCGCAGCGCTGGTCGACACCGCGGCGGTCGAAAGCGCAACGTTCCACCCTGCCTGCACCATGAGGGCAAAGGAGCCGGGGACTTCGCTGATGTGGTCGCTGTACGGCATACACGAAGTCGTCGGCCACAGGGGAACCATCTTCACCACCTGTGGCATAGCAGAAGTGGCTAATTTTCAGACAAACCTGGACCAGCACATCATGACGGTGGATACGAAGCTAAGGGACGTTTTCAACGGCACTGCCTACCACACAGACATCCACTTCATTCAACTCTACGCTACCACGCCCCACGTGCACGGCACCGGCCACAGACACCCCGTGAGCCGGGTCATCACCACCTGCGGTCTGCATAAAGAAAATCACAACAGGCGGATATTGAGGAACGCGGAGGAGTACGTTCGGCACATGGAGGACCTCGCCAGTAAAACCGATTGCCCAATCGCGGCCAGGCTCGAGGCCGTCATCCTCACTGAAACTCTTGTACCGAACGTTTTCAATGTACGGGATTATTTCAACATCGACTCACTAGTCATGCTCCTGGAGACAACCGCGATGCTAGTGCCGTTTAGAAATAACGACCAAGGTTTGGGCCTGCAACAAGTGCTGCGTCCAGTGGCAGAGCACCTGAGCACCACACTGCGCAACATGCTCCAGTGCCATAAAGGGTAGGGGGGTTACGAGTGCAGCTGGACAGCCTTCCAAACAGAGCAAGCACTAGAGGAGCTCTTCTTTGGCAGGACCTTCTCTCCTCGATCCAGGCCTTACTCGGTGAGCCTCGGGACCAGCACAACCGACAAAAACAGCATCTCAAAGGTGCGCGGCTTCCTGGGCCTGGCTCCCGTTGGGAGCGCCAGCATCGGGCAGTCTCCGCCCCCACTTTCCATGTGGCTAAGTGACAACGTGCAGCGTCTGAGGGTGGCCAGGGTGTTCACGTTCAGCAAGACGCTCCATGCCGTGCCGGCAGTGGTCGGAGACGCGCTGGTGCTCCTCCTCCTCTGCGACCTGCACGAACGCAACGATAGAATCAACCTGGCAAGCTTAAAAACCACCGACCCCCCCCTACCTTCATGGCGAAGCTTGTGGGCTGCCGCTCCACAAGCGAACTCGTCGCCCGGAAGGGATTCCAGTACCCATTGATATTTGCGAGGGCCTTGCAGCTCATGCTCACCCACGGACATGACCCCGCCAAGTGTCTGTGCCTAGGCCTACAATCGCTGAAGTGGTTCCCAGCCCTGGCGTTCTGGGACGAGGCACGTAACCCCAAAGTCAAGTTAGACAAAATTAGTTATGTTCAGCTGCATCTCCCCACAGACACCCCTTCACCTGCGGCCCAGGCGGCAGAGCTCGCGGGCGACGTGTGCGCCATGATTGAAAGAAAAGATCTGTCTTACGCCAGGAACCTCAAAAGGTACAGGGAGAACGGCATGCCGTGGATGGCGGAGACGCTCAGGCGCCTCCCACCTCGGCTGGATAAGCAGCAACGCATCGTGGTCCTCACCTTTGTCAGTGCCGTGGCCATGATCCAGAATGGATCTCTCACAACACACGACTCGGGTAATCAACTCAAATGACTCCGGGAATCAACTCAAACGATTCAGTGAATCAACTCAAACGACTCGGGGAATCAACTCAAACGACTCGGGGAATCAACTCAAACGACTCGGGGAATCAACTCAAACGACTCGGTGACTCAACTCAAACGACTCGGTGAATCAACTCAAACGACTCAGTGATTCAACTCAAACAGCTTGGGTAATCAACTCCAACGACTCGGGTAATCAACTCCAACGACTCGGGTAATCAACTCCAACGACTCGGGTAATCAACTCCAACGACTCGGGGAATCAACTCAAATGACTCAGTGACTCAACTCAAATGACTCAGTGAATCACGTGCAGAACTCCTCCAGACGTCTTTCACCTGTGAAACTGCAGTGAATCAATCATAAAATGGATCGGCACACGTTCACTCAGCACATTTCCATCAGGATATTACAGGATCAGCCGCTGCGGTTCAAGGGCAGCGAGGAGCGTTCTCCAGACGCAGCACTTAGAGAAACACGCGAGGAAAGGTCAGAGAGACACCGAACACATCAGACTGAATGAGAAACCGGCCATCAGCCGCAGAACAAACGGAGACAGAACCAGCCAAAGGGGAGAAGAAATAAAATAGAAATCATAGAAGGAAAAATTTGAAATGTTGCTTGAGCAACTAACTGAAATAAGATTAAGCTATATATATATATATATTTTAGTGCTGTCAAATGATTAATCACATTCAAAATAAGTTTTTGTTTACATAATATATGTATGTATTCTGTGCATATTTATTATGTATATATAAATACACACACAGTATATATTGAAAATATTTACATGTCTATATTTATATTCACATAATTTATATTATAAATAATTATATGTATTTATTATACAAATATAACATTTTTCTGAAATATATACATGCATGTGTGTGTATTTATATATACATAATAAACATACACAGCATACATACATATATTATGTAAACAAAAACTTATTTTGAATGAGATTAATCATTTGACAGCACTAATATATATATATACACACTTTTTTATTTTTAGTAAATTTTTTGTATTGATTTATTATAGATATGATAACTGAACTATATATATATATATATATATATATATATATATATAAAATAAATCAAACCTAAAATTCAAATAAAAAAATTGAAATATATAAAAAAAATAAAAAATAAACCTAAAGTACAAAAATTACTTAATTCAACTAAAATGAACACTATAAAAATAAAATTAACATTGTTTAAAATGAAAGAAAACTACAATATGACATAACTAATAATAGAATAACACTAATGAGCACATACACACACAAACGAATGCAATGCATTTAACTGGATCACACTGTTAAAATAAATAAATACTAAAACTGACTTAAAACTAAATCAATTTTAAAATAGAGCTAAATATATAAAAATGAAACCTACAAAACTTTCTAAAACATATGATATAAATAATACTGAAATACTGCTGTGCACATAAACACACAAGCATGTGATGCATTTAATTGGAAATGTTTACGTTTGTGAAAGAAGCACGAGGAAAGCACCACACACACATCAGCCTGAATGAGAAACGTCCATCAGATTCAGAAGAGAAACTTAATTAGAGTTACAGCGGATGAAATCAGAGTAACTAGTGACGTAATGAAAGTTCATGTGATTTAAAGATCTGATACTGGAGGACTGATGAGCTGCATGCATTACTCTGGAAATGAAGCAATTTCACGTGTAAACGAAGGAACGAGGGAAGAGAGAGACGGAGAGAACGACTCCATGAGTGATGAATAACAAGATGGATGAGCAGGTGAACGAGTGAAGGTCAAACATCAGACGCTCAGAGAAACATCATTCATAACCAAACACGCTTTCATTTATCAGCTGATGAATCTCTTATACGAGACGTTCTGAGACCATTATTAATTATGAGATTTATATCTGTGATAATCAACTGCTGTTTATGAAAACTGATCCTTACGAAAGCAGCGGTGGAGCTTCAGCATTTAAAGGACCAGTGAAAAACAAGTCATTAAATGTGGGGGTTTTTCAGTGTTGTTGTTATTGTTAACAGCAACTAAAATGTTAAAAATAGATTTTTTTGGATTACTGAAATAAAATAAAATTAAAACATTAATTTAAAAGCTTAAAACTTCAAATGTAGCCCTGAACACTACCTGAAATAAAACATGTTTCGGCTAAAGTACTAAAATAAAATTACATTTAAAAAACTGAAAACAAATTTAATGCAAAAATAAACCTTACGAAAAGATATTAATTTAAAATAGATTATTTAAAAATATTTCTAAGTAGCTTTTTACTTTGGCTGTATGTTTTATTTTATTATTATTTGGTTTTAAGTTCCATGTTTTGTTACGCATTTTACATTATGTATATTAATTTTTATCTTGTTATATTAATAATTTACTTGTTTTCATGTAAAGTGCTTGTTATATTGTAAATTTGCGCATTTTGAGCTGCATTCCTTGTACAAAAGGTGCTATGAAAACTACATTTATTATATAATAATTATTAATAAAAATGAAAAAAGCACAACAAAAAACTAAAAACGAAACTATGAAACTAAAAAAATGAAAAGATATAATGAAAAGGTCATTCAAAATATTAATAAGTATTATATGAATTAATACATAATGTATTCATATATAATAAGCAATTCTAAAATAACACTTTTTCTAACAAAGCATCATATGGCTTCAGAAGATTTGAAATACATAAGTCATAAAGGTGACTGTTATGATTCTTCAGTGAGTCTGTGTTTGAAGCTTCGGCTCAAGATTAACTCAAGGAGAGTAAATGAGGACATAATGATCATATCTGTGTGAATCGAATCTTTAGAATGTGGCTGGATCATCAACAACAGCAGCCTGGACTGTGACTAACCAGCTAATCGGCTATTAGTTAATATTAACTAACCCACGCAGCCTCCTCAGTGACATCAGCTGAAAAAGAAATAAAAACAACTACCAAACGGTCAAAGTGACTCACGTTCAAACAAAACACACACACACATACACTCTCTCTCTCTCTCACACACACACTCGCACACACACACACACACACACACACACACACACACACACACACACTCACACACACACACACTCACACTCACACACACTCACACACACACTCACACACACACACACTCACACACACAGAGTGTTTGGTGACTCTGTTCTTTAATCTGCTTTCAAAGGAAGCACGTCTGCGGTCAGTTCTGTGTGGCGGCAGCGTGACACACACGTTCACATCTCATAACACTTACTGCACTGATGGCCCTGCCGTGAGATTCCTCTGACGGACAGCAGACCCCGTTCACCGGACACCACCGCCTCAAACACCAGCTAAACCAGAGACACAGAGACAGAGAGTCAGAACACATCAAACACAACACTTCATTAGCATTAACAGAGATTCACAACAGACACCACGGGAAACACCAGTGTGTGCTCATGCTTTGGTCAGTTTTGAGGTCTGTTTTGTTTCCATATCATGTCTTCTGTCAGACTAGTTGGTCACAAACGTCTGCAAGTGTGTGTGTGTCGATTGTGTGGGTTTAGTGATGTTTTCTCTAGTCAGAGAAATGCGGGACTGTTGTGCAAATCAGCGATTTTAAAAAATGTTTCAATGAAGAACATGTTGCAAATATGTGTACAGGACTGTGTAGAGCACAAAACAAGACTGTCGTCATTTTTAAATTACTTATTTAAGAAAATATTACATTTATGGGACTCTGGATGATCTGGCCGCAGTGTGTTCTGGGTACTCCTTGGTTTCAAGTAAGCTCGAGAAAATGCTTGGTTTTAAGGGGTATCTACCCCTTCCTCTTACCCCCACCCCTCGATCAAAACCAGAATTGGGACACGTGAAGTGCGAGTGAACGACAGAGAATTGGGATTCACCCTAACACTGGTGCAGATCTATGTTGTCCTGTGTTTCTCAGGATCTGATGAGCATGTTTTGTCACGTGTTGTTTGGAGCACCTGTGAGCGTCTCCGATCACAAAGGAAACAGCAGGTTAAAGCTCAGATTACATGAGCGCTGACATCAGGCAGGCCTGTGGCGCTGCTCCTCTCATGTTCTCCTCCTCCTCATATCGTGTGTGTGTGTGTCTGTGTGTGTGTGTGTCTGTGTGTGTGTGTGTCTGTGTGTGTGTCTCTGTGTGTGTGTCTCTGTGTGTGTCTGTCTGTGTGCGTCTGTCTGTGTGCGTCTGTCTGTGTGCGTCTGTCTGTGTGCGTCTGTCTGTGTGCGTCTGTCTGTGTGCGTCTGTCTGTGTGCGTCTGTCTGTGTGCGTCTGTCTGTGTGCGTCTCTGTGTGCGTCTCTGTGTGCGTCTCTGTGTGCGTCTCTGTGTGCGTCTCTGTGTGCGTCTCTGTGTATGTCTCTGTGTACGTCTCTGTGTACGTCTCTGTGTGTGTGTGTGTCTCTGTGTGTGTGTGTCTCTGTGTGTGTGTGTCTCTGTGTGTGTGTGTCTCTGTGTGTGTGTGTCTCTGTGTGTGTGTGTCTCTGTGTGTCTGTGTGTCTCTGTGTGTCTGTGTGTCTCTGTCTCTGTGTGTGTCTCTGTGTGTGTGTCTCTGTGTGTGTGTGTCTCTGTGTGTGTGTGTCTCTGTGTGTGTGTGTCTCTGTGTGTGTGTGTCTCTGTGTGTGTGTCTGTGTGTGTGTCTCTGTGTGTGTCTGTCTGTGTCTGCTCCTCTCATGTTCTCCTCCTCCTCATATCGTGCATGTGTGTGTCTGTTTGTGTGTCTGTGTGTCTGTCTGTCTGTGTCTGCTCCTCTCATGTTCTCCTCCTCCTCATATCGTGCATGTGTGTCTCTGTGTGTGTCTCTCTGTGTGTCTCTCTGTGTGTCTCTCTGTGTGTCTCTCTGTGTGTCTCTCTGTGTGTCTCTCTGTGTGTGTCTCTGTGTGTGTCTCTTTGTGTGTGTCTCTGTGTGTGTCTCTGTGTGTGTCTGTCTGTGTGTGTCTGTCTGTGTCTGCTCCTCTCATGTTCTCCTCCTCCTCATATCGTGCATGTGTGTCTCTGTGTGTGTCTCTGTGTGTGTGTGTGTGTGTCTGTGTGTCTGTCTCTCTGTGTCTGCTCCTCTCATGTTCTCCTCCTCCTCATATCGTGCATGTGTGTCTCTGTGTGTGTCTCTGTGTGTGTCTCTCTGTGTGTCTCTCTGTGTGTGTCTCTTTGTGTGTGTCTCTTTGTGTGTGTCTCTTTGTGTGTGTCTCTTTGTGTGTGTCTCTGTGTGTGTGTGTGTGTCTGTCTGTGTCTGCTCCTCTCATGTTCTCCTCCTCCTCATATCGTGCATGTGTGTCTCTCTCTGTGTGTGTCTCTCTGTGTGTGTCTCTGTGTGTGTGTGTCTGTCTGTGTGTGTCTGTCTCTGCGCGCGTGTCTCTGCGCGCGTGTCTCTGCGCGCGTGTCTCTGCGCGCGTGTCTCTGCGCGCGTGTCTCTGCGCGCGTGTCTCTGCGCGCGTGTCTCTGCGCGCGTGTCTCTGCGCGCGTGTCTCTGCGCGCGTGTCTCTGCGCGCGTGTCTCTGCGCGCGTGTCTCTGCGCGCGTGTCTCTGCGCGCGTGTCTCTGCGCGCGTGTCTCTGCGCGCGTGTCTCTGCGCGCGTGTCTCTGCGCGCGTGTCTCTGCGCGCGTGTCTCTGCGCGCGTGTCCTCTGCGCGCGTGTCTCTGCGCGCGTGTCTCTGCGCGCGTGTCTCTGCGCGCGTGTCTGTCTGTGCGCGTGTCTGTCTGTGCGCGTGTCTGTCTGTGCGCGTGTCTGTCTGTGCGCGTGTCTGTCTGTGCGCGTGTCTGTCTGTGCGTGTGTCTCTGTGCGTGTGTCTCTGTGCGTGTGTCTCTGTGTCTGCTCCTCTCATGTTCTCCTCCTCCTCATATGGTGCTCGGAGGATCTTGTGCGCGCAGCTCCAGAGACGCTCCAGTGCTTAACCGGGCCAGAAGTCCTGATCTCATCACTGGCCGGTTGCAAAAATACAACACAGGCTGTGCTTACTGGATGCAAAACACATGACGGTGTGCAGATCTGATTATGATTATGATTAAAAAACACAGCACATCTATAGAAAGACACAATAACTCTGCATCATCACCAACGCCTGCATGTGATATGATGATATGAATCTTTCCTATTTTGACAAATAAAACAATATCAGATGATAATACCACAGTACTTTGCTGATACTGAAATATTACATATTACCATATTAATGCACCATCATATTTGTGTATAACCTTAAATCTTAAAAGCACAATGTGATGGCATATGACTTTGTATCAGTCAAAAAGCACCGTGAATGTATTGAGTGTCTTTTTTGTGAACTAAAACTAATAAATATTGTGCATGCTGAAATAAAATGATTAATATGAGATGAAAGCTTAAACGGAAATGAGATGTTGAAAGAAAATAAGTACTAAAATTAATAAATTTTTATAAAAATACAAATAAATTAAGGCAAAAATAAATATTAAAATGAATAAAAATGACAAATACACAATGACATTTAAAAAAAAAAATCTAATCAAACTTTCTCCTAATTAACATTTCAATGAAAACGGCTGATGACATGAAAAAAACAGAAGAAAATATGTGCAAAAATTTACATGCAAAATACTTCTAAATAATAGTTTAAAGTATAATATTAAAATACAATATTACATGTCAATATCACAGCAATACTGTGATATTTCATATACCCCGGTACTCATTACCATGTTCATATAATATTCACAGAATTACCGCGGTAGCATATCTACAGTAATGCAGTGTTTTCTCTGGTCCGAGTCATTATCGCTCTCAGAGTTCAGTCTTTAACATCATTCAGCAGTAAATGAACCTGAATGAGACTCTGTCAATGCGGCCTGAACAAAAGAGCAAATTAAATGAGTCATTAGCGGCACACAGATCACTTTATGAGGCCAATCAAATAGATTTTCATTGTGCTGTCGTCTAGCAGATGCTCGCCAGCATCACGGCCTCTGATTATGACTCGTGCAAGAGCGAGACGTGAGATTCTCACCGTGTGACGCGTCACCGAGCACGACATCAACTCAGTACCACCATCGCTTTTTTTGTGATTTGCATTTGTTTTTTTTACATAATTATAGATCTTATAAATAGGATACCATGTCTTACCATATTTTATTAGGTTAGATGTACAGTACAATACTCATATATTACAGTACAAATATTAAATATATATACATATGTGTGTGTGTGTGTCTGTGTGTGTGTCTGTGTCTGTGTGTGCGTCTGTGTCTGTGTGTGCGTCTGTCTGTGTCTGTGTGTGTCTGTCTGTGTGTGTCTGTGTGTGTGTGTGTGTCTGTGTGTGCGTGTGTCTGTGTCTGTCTGTGTCTGTGTGTGCGTCTGTCTGTGTCTGTGTGTGTGTGTGTGTGTGTGTGTGTGTGTGTGTGTGTGTGTGTGTCTGTGTCTGTGTGTACATGTGTCTGTGTCTGTGTGTGCGTCTGTGTGTGCGTCTGTCTGTGTCTGTGTGTGCGTCTGTCTGTCTATCTGTGTGTGTGTGTGTGTGTGTGTGTGTGTGTGTGTGTGTGTGTGTCTGTCTGTGTCTGTGTGTACATGTGTCTGTGTCTGTGTGTGCGTCTGTGTGTGCGTCTGTCTGTGTCTGTGTGTGCGTCTGTCTGTGTCTGTGTGTGCGTCTGTCTGTGTCTGTGTGTGCGTCTGTCTGTGTCTGTGTCTGTGTGTGTCTGTCTGTCTATCTGTGTGTGTGTGTGTGTGTGTGTCTGTGTGTCTGTGTGTGTGTGTGTGTGTGTGTGTGTGTGTGTCTGTGTGTCTGTGTGTGTGTGTGTGTGTGTCTGTGTGTCTGTGTGGTGTGTGTGGTGTGTGTGTGTGTGTGTGTGTGGTGTGTGTGTGTGTCTGTGTGTGTGTGTGTGTGTGTGTGTGCTGTGTGTGTGTGTGTGTCTGTGGTGTGTGTGTGTGTGTGTGTGTGTGTGTGTGTGTGTGTGTGTGTCTGTGTTGTCTGTGTGTGTGTGTGTGTGTGTGTGTGTGTGTGTCTGTGTGTGTGTGTGTGTGTGTGTGTGTATATTATATACATGTATAAAATTACTAACAATAAGACAAAAATATAAATGAACAGTGCTTTAAGTTTTCAGGTAAAAATAGAAATTAAATAATACAATTTAAAATGAAACACTGAATTAAATATAAACCGATCTTTTTTTAAAGCTACTAAAGTTTTTCATTTTGTTGTTTTTTTGGTTTCTTTAAGCAGGTTTATTAGGTTGCTGTCACTTTAAGAACAAATGCATTTTCTGTTTTTAAGTTGAAGTTTGTTATAATCTCATGAATAAAATTAATTATGAAGTAAAGAAATATCACTTCAGTCTCCACATGAATATCTGTAATTGAAGATACTGTATTTTAAATATGCTTCTCATGTATTTTGATCCAAAAAGAAAAACTTTCTGAATAAACAAGAATAATCTGATCTCAGTTCTTCTCTAATTACATAATTAATCTCTTGTAAAAGTTTAGTTTGTAACATGACAGACGATGTTAATTATCACAACTCAAACGACATTTAGAAAATGAACAGCGTTTATCTTCAGCGTTCGAGTCGGATCTCTTTAGTTCTGGTGTTTATTTTCAAAAGACTCGAGCCGCATGTGTTTGTCAATCAGCATTAAACGCTCAGTTTCTCAGCTCCGCAGGTCACGTTCATCCTCCATCTCACCTGTGCGATAAAATAACCAGCGTCAAGTGTCACGGCATTACGGCACCGACACAATTCACATACTCAAACTATCCTGTCAATTAAAACCGAAGCGAGCGCGATGCAATTAGTCGTTGTGCACTAGAAGAAAAGCACAACGGGAGTTAAAAACAAACCCTGTAATTACAAATAAGAGCGCGGAGGATTTTCCCCGTGTCCAGGTGGTTTCATCTTAAGATGCAGTGCAATTACACAAACCAGCAATTAGCCAAGAATCGCTAATTAGCCACCGCACTGAAGAATTGGAGATTGCATTGTTAATCTCTGCTTGCATTAAAAAGCCACAATCGCATTTCTCAGCAATTACACGCGCCGCGGCAGAATGGAGACGCGAGCATCTCTCGGCAGATGCTGCTTATTTCTCGGAGGACTTCTGGACGCTGCTGTTGTCAGTCGTCCAGCAGTCTCTCGCAGGAGAGCCGCGCGTTTGACGAGCGTGTCTGAGCATCGGGGTTATGTGTTAGCGAGAGGACGCTGATGCTCATGATAAAAGACTGACTCAAGATGAAGTGTGCTCCCAACG
Organism: Oxygymnocypris stewartii; assembly: GCA_003573665.1. Taxonomy (NCBI): domain Eukaryota; kingdom Metazoa; phylum Chordata; class Actinopteri; order Cypriniformes; family Cyprinidae; genus Oxygymnocypris; species Oxygymnocypris stewartii. The sequence goes on from QVTF01024432.1 coordinate 34,348, forward strand.
GAGGAGAAAAACACACATCACACACAGCACGGAGAGTCTCTGCTGCTTCTCAGGAGTCTCACATGAGTCTGCTCTCGAGCTTCAGAAGAGATCTCGACGATGCTGTGCCGGGATTTGACGAGAGAGTGAAGTGTGCAATTAAATATCAGTCTCAATTTGAATTCTCACGAGTATTGAAGAAGCACAGAGCAAATCAATAATTGCTATTCGCTTTGATATTAAACAGTGATGCAGAAACTACATACATACGTGCATAGATGTATTCACGATGAGTGATGGTCTTTATGAATGAGTCATTGAATCATTCACTGAACCGATTAGAACAAAACTGATTCATTAAGAAATAAACCAAGTTATCGTCCATATGTATGAGTCATTTAATAATTTTTTCCAAAAGCACAAATAATGATTATTTCCAAACAAGTTTCCCCAAACAGTCCTACTGACCCGTCCATCCCAAATATGCATGTGAAATTAGTGAGTTTAGATTAAAATAGCAATTTTTGGATTGCATACTTCCCTGATCAAATCAAATAAAAATAGAATATATAAATTTCGGCCATCGGCACAAGACCACGAGTACCAGACGAGTCCTCTGCACAATCTGACCTGTGCTGCAGCCTGGAATTACACCACGCCGTGCTGGTTTGACCTGTCCAGAGGAGAACTGCCCCCCCGACTGAGTGCTGGTTTGACCTGTCCAGAGGAGAACTGCCCCCCCACTGAGCCTGGTTTGACCTGTCCAGAGGAGAACTGCCCCCCCGCCGTGGGTTTGACCTGTCCAGAGGAGAACTGCCCCCCCGACTGAGCCTGGTTTGACCTGTCCAGAGGAGAACTGCCCCCCCGCTGAGCTGGTTTGACCTGTCCAGAGGAGAACTGCCCCCGCCGTGCTGGTTTGACCTGTCCAGAGGAGAACTGCCCCCACGCCGTGCTGGTTTGACCTGTCCAGAGGAGAACTGCCCCCCGACGCCTGGTTTGACCTGTCCAGAGGAGAACTGCCCCCCGACTGAGCCTGGTTTGACCTGTCCAGAGGAGAACTGCCCCCACGCCGTGCTGGTTTGACCTGTCCAGAGGAGAACTGCCCCCCGACTGAGCCTGGTTTGACCTGTCCAGAGGAGAACTGCCCCCACGCTGGTGGTTTGAACTGTCCAGAGGAGAACTGCCCCCCCGACTGAGCCTGGTTTGACCTGTCCAGAGGAGAACTGCCCCCACGCCGTGCTGGTTTGACCTGTCCAGAGGAGAACTGCCCCCCGACTGAGCCTGGTTTGACCTGTCCAGAGGAGAACTGCCCCCCGACTGAGCCTGGTTTGACCTGTCCAGAGGAGAACTGCCCCCCCGACTGAGCCTGGTTTGACCTGTCCAGAGGAGAACTGCCCCCCGACTGAGCCTGGTTTGACCTGTCCAGAGGAGAACTGCCCCCACGCCGTGCTGGTTTGAACTGTCCAGAGGAGAACTGCCCCCCCGACTGAGCCTGGTTTGACCTGTCCAGAGGAGAACTGCCCCCACGCCGTGCTGGTTTGACCTGTCCAGAGGAGAACTGCCCCCCGACTGAGCCTGGTTTGACCTGTCCAGAGGAGAACTGCCCCCCGACTGAGCCTGGTTTGACCTGTCCAGAGAAGAACTGCCCCCCCCGACTGAGCTGGTTGACCTGTCCAGAGGAGACGACTGCCCCCCGACTGAGCCTGGTTTGACCTGTCCAGAGGAGAACTGCCCCCACGCCGTGCTGGTTTTGATCTGTCCAGAGGAGAACTGCCCCCCCGACTGAGCCTGGTTTGACCTGTCCAGAGGAGAACTGCCCCCCGACTGAGCCTGGTTTGACCTGTCCAGAGGAGAACTGCCCCCACGCCGTGCTGGTTTGACCTGTCCAGAGGAGAACTGCCCACCGACTGAGCCTGGTTTCTCCCAAGGTGTTTTCTTTATGTCGGTCACCGAGTAGTTTTGGTTCCTTGCCGCTGTCGCCTCTGGCTTGCTTTGTTGGGGACGCTTGACTGCTTGCACAGACACTTTTGGAGAGAGGCTGAAGCTGGAACATGACTCTTTGTTATTGTCCTCTTGTGTTATTGACTAACTATGCTCCTGTTTGTCTCTTGTAAAGCTGCTTTGACACAATCAGTATTGTATAAAGCACTACATAAATAAAGGTGACGATTAAATAATTATGTTTTATATAAATTAACTGAAAAATTCACTCTATTATTATTCAGATTTCAGATTTTGTTTATTTAAATGTATTAATGTAAATGTAATTGTCTATGTATGTTAAGGTCCATTATGTCAGTCAGAGTGTGAAACGCAGCATGTGCTGCTCTGTGGTGGTGTTTCACTCATTCAGACGGTCTGTTCGGCCCAGTTTCATTTCCTAACACCACTCTCTTTGTGTCCATATGTTCATCCCTGATGGTGTCCATAAAAAGAGCTTTTACTCCAGAAAACGCCTCTCATCAGATGCTGAATGTCGTACGCCGAGGGTTCGAGGGACTTCCGCAGGTCGGTACAAACCAAACTCATGTGTGCGGCCAACGGGGGAGCGTTTCATCGAAAAATAATTGCACTTCCTCTTTAATTAAAGCGGCGGCGGCGGCGTGTGGACCAGCGGGAAGCTGCTGCAGTCTGGCAGGTGTCGAGTCGTCGAACACGAGCCACTTTGTAAGTTTGTGTCGAGAGCAACGAGAAACATAATGAATTAATGAGACGCGCCGCAGCGGCTGGATGACAGAAGAAACTTGTTAAAAAAGACCCTCTAACACTAGCGCTCCCTATTCTTTTTTCTATCCTATATACTTTGTTTTATTGACTATATCAACACACAAACAACTTGTGTACTGCGTTAGGCTAACGAGACGTCTCACAGCACTCAGCACAACATATTATTTCCTCTTTTGTTCATTTGATTGCTTTAATTAAGTCACTTTGGATAAATGACCGTATGTGTCCCTGGAACACAGAAGCAGCACAGCTATATTTGTAGCAATAGACAACAATACATTGTATGAGTCAAAATATACATTTTCATTTTATGACAAAAATCATTAGATATTAAGATCATTTCCATGAAGATATTTAGTACATTTTCAACTATAAAGTTAATTATTGATTAGTAATAGGCATTGCTAAGAACTTCATTTGAACAACTTTAAAGTAGATTTTTCTCAATATTCAAAAAAAAATTGCACCTCAGATTCCAGATTTTCAAATATTGTCCAAACCATACATCAATGGAAATATTATTTATGATGTACACAGTGCTGGCCCAAAATTATTAGAACACAGTTTAAGTCAGTTATTTGTATCTTTTGCTGTAGTGTGTCAGTATGAAACATTAATTGTAATAATAATTAATAATCCGGTGAGATTTTTGTCTGATCTGATTCCGAGTTTGATTCAGTTTCTTCATATCATTCCAGACAGACTGATGATGATCAGATCAGACATAATCTCACTGGGTTATTACAATTAATGGCCAAATGTAATGTAAACTGATATTTCCTTCTGACACACTACAGCAAAAGATACAAATAACTGACTTAAAAACCATTTTTAGCTGCTGAAAAACCTAGTGTTTACAATCATTTTGGCCACCGCTTGTCAATCTTAAATTTTTTAAATTGACCCATGTGACTTGGTTTTGTGGTCCAGGGTCAGAAATATAAATGTCTTCATGAATCAACATGTCCTCACCTGGTAGAAGTTGGTCCAGAAGGTGCTGACGGCCAGCTCCACCTGCTGCCATTTCTTCAGAGCCGGACCGGACGAGTTTCCACACAGCGACGCCCAGCGGACTGTTGTTCTCCTTCACATAGATGAGGATCTGTCCGGGGCTCGAAACCCTCTCGCCCGGCACCGTAATACTGGAAGATGACGCAGTGGGTGTCGTTCTCTTTGAACTGCGGCATGTAGAGCTGCGCTCGCTGACCTGAGACCCGGCCCGATGTGTTCACCATCATGAACGCTGAACCTGAGGACGGGAGATATCAACGTTTACCAGTGCTGGGGAAAGGTACTTCAGTAACGCATTCAAACAAATTACGTTTATGTTACTTAGTTACTTTTTTATGGAAAGTAAAGCGTTACGTTACTTTTCAACGTCTGTGCAGGGCTTGCTTGTTTGATTTTAATATAAAAGTTATATTTTTTGGCAAACATAAAGCAAGTGTGTGTGTGTGTGTGTGCGTGTGTGTTTGAGTGCGCGTGTGTGTGCATGTGTGTGTGTGTGTGTGAGTGCGTGTGTGTGTGTGTGTGTGCGTGTGTGCGTGTGTGTTCATGTATGTGTGTGCGTGTGTGTGTGCGTTCGTGTATGTGTGTGCGTTCGTGTATGTGTGTGTTTGTGTGCGTGTGTGTGTGTGTGAGCGTGTGTGTGTGTGTTTGCGTGAGCGTGTGTGTTTGTGTGGGTGAGCGTGTATGTGTGTGCGTTCGTGTATGTGTGTGCGTGTGTGTGTGTGTGTGTTGTTGGTGCGTGTGTGTGGTGTGTTGTGTGTGTGTGAGTTGCGTGAGCGTGTTTGTGTGTGTTTGCGTGAGCGTGTGTGTGTTTGTGTGTGTGAGCGTGTGTGTGTGAGTGTGAGTGACACACACAGGGTGAGTGCGTGCGTGTATGTACGCGAATGTGTGTGTGCGCGTGTGTGTGTGTGTGTGTTTGCGTGAGCGCGTGCGTGTGTTGTTTGTATACGCGCGTGTTGTATACGCGTGTGCGTGTGTGTGCGCGTGTGTGTGCGCGTGTGCGTGTGTTTGCGTGAGCGTGTGTTTGCGTGAGCGTGTGTGTGTGTGAGAGTGACAAGTTCAGGTGTGTGAAGTGTTTGCTGGACTAACAGCACGGTGGAAAAACAGCTAAAGACAGGAAGCGTGTTTCTAAAGCGGTTAATGAGTAGCTTCGGTCACATCTGAGCGGCTCTGGACGGAAAGCAGATGTTGATTTAGAGCCGCGTGCGTGTTTGTCCGGAGCGACTGAATCTCATTTAACCCTCATTTATACGGCATGAAAACAAGAACATGGCTGCTTCTGGTGTCAGATCTGGACTGGTTTGGATCAAGTACGCGTCAGTCGTATCTCCAGATCAACACTTTCTGAAGACGCTCAGCTTTACTTGATTCTCCATCAATCATGTTTTAGTCTCAAATCTGATCCTCAGGATCTTTACTTTCACTGAATGATCTTCATCTTCACATCTTCTGAGGAGCCTTTATTTCTTCATCTCTCCATCATTTACATCTCATCTTACTGAGACACATTATTGCAGATATAGAGCCATATTTAGATCAAGTTAGAAAGATCTCATTGATTTGACATCATAGAAATCAGCATCTGCAGCAAACTGTATAGTTTTTCACTGTATCAAACTATTTGAGCCATAAAGCCTGATGCATCAAATATCAAAAACTGATCCATTTCCAAAAACAGATTTTCTGGTTAAACCAGATGTGTTTTCTGAACTCTCCGGACTGAAATCATCTTAACAGACGCAGACGTGATCATCTGCCAAACCTACGGTCACCATGAGCTCATTAGATCCATGACCACCAGATCACAGATCACAGGCACTCTTCTCACACCAAAACACCCTAGCAACCACCCAGCACACCCTAGCAACCACCCAGCACACCCTAGCAACCCACCCAGAATCCCCTAGCAACCACCCAGCACACCCTAGCAACCACCCAGAATCCCCTAGCAACCACCCAGCACACCCTAGCAACCACCCAGTACACCCTGGCAACCACCTAGAACCCCCCTTAGCAACCACCCAAAACACACTTCGCAACCAACCAGTGCACCCTAGCAACCACATATCAATCATCTGGAACATCCTAGCAACTGCCCAGAAAGTCCTGGAAACTACATAAGCACTAATACGCCTTAGCAACCACCAAAACAGTTTAACAACAACACTAAAACAACTACAGTACAGTACACCCTAGCAACCACATAAAACAACACCCAGAACACCCTAGCAACCACCTAGAACCTCTTAACATCAACATGGAAACAACCACAGTACAGTACACCCTAGCAACCACATATCATTGATCTGGAATATCCTAGCAACCCCCCCAGAAACTACATAACCACCAATACACATGGAAACAACTACAGTACAGTACACCCTAGCAACCACATAGAAACCACCCAGTATACCCTAGCAACCACATAAGAAACCCAGAACCCCCTAGCAACCACACAAATCCTTAACAACAACATGGAAACAACTACAGTACACTTCATACCACTTTTATACTACTATTTGTAGTATACTATGCATGAAATAAATGTATTTCACATGCATTTAAGCACATTTATTTTAGGTTGGGTTAGGTTCCCTAACGAGGGTATAGATTGCTTTTTAATCAACGAGAAGATCTGAAGAATCTAAGCTGTCAATCATAACCGTGTCAGTATTAGTAAAGAACTGCTGTGGTTATGGTGAACTCTCTCGCTTTATTCCCGCTTCTCCAGAAGCTGCTGAATCACACCAGCGTTCATCTCATCTGCATTGATCTCTGTGAATTATGGGATGGCAGATCTTGTTCTGTTTTAAAGGTACATGATGAAATCGAGTTAGAGTGGAAGAAGAGTTATGTTCCTGCTTCGTTATGGTTTCACGGCAGAGTTAATGCACTCGTCTCGTATCAGCTATCAGATGTTGAGTGGAGCGGCTCCTGAAGAAATGCGCTGGAAGGTAATTACGCTCGCAGACACACACACTCACAGACACACACACACCACACACACACACACACACACGCTTGCACACACACACACACACTCTTACACACACACACACACACACACACACAGAGACAGACACACACACACACACACACAACCACACACACACACACACACAGACACACACACGCTTGCACACACACCACACACGCTTACACACACACACACACACAGAGACAGACACACACACACACACACACACACACACACACGCTTGCACACACACCACCACACAGACACACACACGCTTGCACACACACACACACACACACGCTTACACACAACACACACACACACACGACACACCTGCCGCTGTCGTTTGTGTAGCTCGTTAGAGATGGACTAAACGCTTCTCTCTTCATTCGTGGAGGAACAAGGTCTCATACACACCGCTGCATTAACATTAGTTTACCTGACGCGTAATACCAGGTCTGTATGGACATTTACCACGGTAACGCTCCCTAACGAGACTGTACTTCATTAACACCAGTGTGCAGTGATGTATCAGAAGGTGAAATACACCAAGTGTAATACATACACAGTGTTGTTATCATTACTACTACAAATATTCAATATATATTGTGTTATTGAAATAAAGTTGAAAAATATATATAAATATATATATGTGTGTGTGTGTATATATATATATACAAATAAAATAACTTTACAAAACTATTTTTTTTTAATCTAAACAATTGTAAAACAATATTTTAAAATATGAATAATAGTATATAATAAAATAATACTGCATAGTCCATGTACAAAATACATTTTGGTTATTTTTTTTTATTTTACTAAATTAAATAAATAAATAATAATAATAATAATAATAATTAAAATATATATATATATACATTTTAGGATTTCAACAAAACATAGAAATTAAATACTAAGATTACTAAAACTGAAGTAATAATACAATTATTTTTCTAATACTAAATTAGAAATATAACAAAATGACTAAAACCTCAACTAGCATTAAAATAAAAACTGAAAATATAAGAACAAAAGCAAAATATGAACAATAGTAATTTTCATAATAAAATATATATAAAAACTGAATAATAGTATATAATAAAATAGTAAAATAATACTGCATAGTCCAAAAGAACAAAATACTTTTGTGGTAATTTTTTGTTTTACTAAATTAAATAAATCATACATATATACATATTAGAATTTCAACAAAAAATAGAAATGAAATGCTAAGATTACTCAAACTAAAACCGAAGTTATAATAAAAAAATTACTAAATTAAATTATTATTTTTTTATATGACTAAAGCAAATAAAATGACTAAAACCTAAAAAAAACGTTGAAATTAAAACTGAAAATATAAAAATACAAGCAAAATATGAACAATAGTAATTTTCATCATAAATATGAATAATAATTAATATTTATAATAATAAATAATGGTGAAATAAGACTGAATGGTACATGTAGAAAGTACAATGATAATTTCTGACTACATCATGATTTTTCTGGACAATTAAAATGTAAATACCATGTTTTGGGTCATACACCGTGGTAATATCTGGAATATGAATGCAGTCATAACTCTTCTGATAGCATCAGTGTCAGATGCAAGAGTGGATCTGAACTTTGATTTACACTGAATCCTGCGAGAGGACTCGTTTGAAGACACCCGCAGATAACCAGAGAGCGGCTGAGAGACCTTCGACCCGTCGGCGTCGTTAAAGAGGAAACATCGTTAGAGCGCAGACGATTCTGAAAGCACATTATAACGGGATCGTTCTGTAATTCACTCGGCAATTAAGAGGAAGAGTCTTTTAAAAGCGACCGCTGCATTTCCATAAAGGCCTAAGCTCTGAGATCGCATTAAACACCAGCTCAATGCTTTTACAGTTCAGTGTGTGTGTGTGTGTGTGTGTGTGTGTGTGTGTGTGTGTGTGTGTGTGTGCGCGTGTGTGTGGTCTGTGTGTGTGGTGTGTGTGTGTGTGTGTGTGTGTGTGTGTGTGTGTCTGTGTGCGTGTGTGCGTGTGTGGTGTGTGTGTGTGTGTGTGCGTGTGTGTGTGTGTGTCTGTGTGTGTGTGTTGTGTCTGTGTGTGCGCTGTGTGTGTCTGTGTGCGCGTGTGTGTGTGTGTGTGTGTGTGCGTGTGTGTGTGCGTGTGTGTGTGTCTGTGTGTGTGTGTGCGCGTGTGTGTCTGTGTGTGCGCGTGTGTGTCTGTGTGTGTGTGTGTCTGTGTGTGCGCGTGTGTCTGTGTGTCTGTGTGTGTGTGTGTGTGTGTGTGCGTGTCTGTGTGTGTGTGTGCGCGTGTGTCTGTGTGTGTGTGTGTGTGTGTCTGTGTGTGTGTGTGTGTGTGTGTCTGTGTGTGTGTCTGTGTGTGTGTGTGGTGTGTGTGTCTGTGTGTGGGTGTGTGTGTGTGTGTGTCTGTGTGTGCGCGTGTGTCTGTGTGTGTGTGTGTGTCTGTGTCTGTGTGTGTGTGTGTCTGTGTCTGTGTGTGTGTGTGTGTGTGTGTGTGTGTGTGTGTGTGTCTGTGTGTCTGTGTGTGTGTCTGTGTGTGTGTGTGTGTGTCTGTGTGTGTGTGTGTGTGTGTGTGTGTGTGTGTGTGTGTGTCTGTGTCTGTGTGTGTGTGTGTGCGTGTGTGTGTGTGTCTGTGTGTGGGGGGGGTAAATAAACAGCTGAGAAAGATAGAGCTGCTGTTTAACACATCAAACCTCCTCAGATCATCTTCAGCAGCAGATATACGTCTTTACTTTCCTCTAAAACTGCATAAAACATGCTCATGTGGCGTTAATGGAAGATGTTGCAGGACTCGTTCGCTTCAATATTTAAACGAGATGCATGATTTAAGGAGGTATCATCACGTGTGTTGTTGGTCTGGTGTTATAGCGTGTAAACGAGCCGCCGGATTCACTAATGAGATTTCAGAGCAGCATTCAATTAACGCACGGATCAGCGATCGTTAACAGAAGACGTGTGATTCATCAGCAGCTCTGACAGGACGACAGAGATAAACACAAACATGCTTAAACCCTGACAAGATGACGTTCAAACTGAAAACATTATATTCATTATTACAAATATTACAATAATTATAATCTCACTCAGTATTAAGCTGCCATTTAATAGATTTTGGTCTAAAGTTAAATAGGAAAAAAAAAAATAAAAATATTTTATTAATAATATATTTTTAATATAATAATAAAAAATAAAATAAAAAATAAAATGTAAAAAATAAATAAAATAAAACTATAATAATTATTTACAAATAATAGCAAATAAATTGTAATATCACTCAGTATTTAGCTGGCTTTTAATAGTTATTGTTGGCCCAAAAAATGTTTAATAAATACAAAAATAATATATATACATATATATATAAATTCCTATAAATTTAGGAAAAAATAAATAAAATACATTTTAATATTTATTAATAATATAAAGGTAATAGTAATATTTGCATAATATAATACAATCATAATTAAAAATTTAAACAAATAAAATAATTACAAATATTTTAGAAATAAACTGTAATATCACTCAGTATTTAGCTGGATTTTAATAGTTCTTTTTTGACAATTTGTTTTATATTAAAAAAAAACATACACATATGTATATATATATATATATATTAACATTATTAATCATATAATGTTCATAGAAATAAAAAATATAAAAACTACAAATAAAAATGCATTCATAAAATGAATACATAATTGTATTAATAGTATAAAACTGCAAAAAGTGATATTCTCACTCAGTGGCTTTTAATAGTTCTTGGCCCAAAATGAAAATTACAATTAATAAATATTAATATGTATTAGTTACAAATTTCGTATCAATGTTTTAATAATATAGTAATACAAATAATACACTTTAAATAAAATAAATAAATGTATAAAATAATCTTTTAATAAAAATTGCAAAAAGTGCTATTCTCAATCAGTGCTGACCTGGCTATTGATCG
>QVTF01024433.1:0-12500 GCA_003573665.1 Oxygymnocypris stewartii
TCATGTAGCAGTGTGAACATAAACGCTCTGCACAGTTGTGAAGCCGACAGTGCACGACAAATAAAGCTATTGTCTATAAAAAAAGTCGACTCGTAATCACCTAAACGAGTCGTCAGGAATTCGAATCTAATCCTGTTACGGCTGTACGTCACAAAGTAACACATTTGCATAATGTCCGCCCATGGGCTGTAATTCGCTTTACGCGGTAAACCAATCACAAAGGACTGCACCATCTGACCAATCACAGCAGCTAGGGCTCATGGCATAATACACTTTAATATTTTATTAAAGTGTATTATGCCATTTTTAAGGTTGCTAATAAGTTATAAGTGTCCTAAAACAGGTTTACATGCATGCAAGGTAAAAAAACACTTTAGTTTTGTCAAATAAATTGCTTTAATTTTACCTAATTTCTAAATGATTCGTAAACGTTTATGAATAAAAAGTATTTTTTTACGAATAAAAAATAAAAGTATTTATTTTCTTTCAACATAACGGCAGATATATTTTCTGGTCTTAAGCATTAAGTCTAATTAATTAGTTTTTCAGAACACAAGATTAGAAAAGAAGACTTTTGCTTCTCTAGTAAATGTATCTTGATTTATGAATGCTCAGATATGTGTACTGGAAAACAGGACAGAAATACCAAGTAAAAATGAATTTTTTGCAGTCTGGCAATGAAGCAAGAGATACGATCCGTTGAGTTTCAGCCTCTGACGTTGATGAAATCACATCACAACAGCATCCGCATCTAAAGAATGACTCCTGCGAAGGAAAAGCAAACTCTTGATTACACACAGCATGCAGCCGGACCCAACAGCACAGCTGCCAAACGGCCGTGGCAGGAATGCGGTCTGAAGTCCTGCTTGAAATACGATGTGGAGTGTAGAGTAGTTTTACACACTGCTGCTGTCGGTGTAAGTGAATATTGATCGATCACCTCTCCCGTAATTCCCCATTATCTAGTGTATAATTACGGTGTGGTGTCACGCACCTGTTTATGAAATCATTTGTCTTGATACACTTCTGGAAAACCCTAGTTAAAGCTGTCGGATCAGATCAATGCCGTTTATATCAGCTGGGGATTTGCTGCACATTGTTTTACAGTATAAATATCTACACATTCATAAACCAAGATCTATTTACTGGAGTAAGAAAATTACTTAAGATATTAAGTCTTGTTTTCTGACAAATGTATCCATTTATTTAGTTTCTGCTTAAAACAAGAAGAACATTTCTGTGAATGTGATTTAAACTTAATTCAAAGGGAAAACTAATTAATTTTGGAACCCATTGCCAGATATTTTTGTTTTCAGAAAAACTCACTTATTTTCTTGTGATTTTGCATTGCAGGTAAATTCATTTTGATTTAAGACTGTTTAGATATTTGTACTAAAAAATTTAAATAAAATGCAGGGTTAGAAGATCATTTTTTGGTGTAGGATTGTACAAATGAGGGGAAGAAAAACGTATCTTATTGCCAAAAACTAAATAAAAAAGTTACTTGAATTATGAATTATTTAAATAAAATAAACATGAACTGAAATATATATATGTGTGTATATATATATATACACAATCTTATTTTATTTATATTCAGCTAGTTGCCAAAGTTTATCATTTCAAATGACAGACATATTTAAAGAATATTTACAAAAAACACTAAAAACTTCAAAAATAAAATTTTAAACTAATTTAAAATTGAATTAAAAACTATAATTAAAAGATGTAATCTCAATCAAAATTAAATGGTTAACGGTTGACATTTTAAGAATGTATTTTACTAAAAATGGCTAAATGAAAACAAAATAAAGGTTTAATGTACATGTTCATGAGAAACATTTTTGTTCATTACTTTGCAACCAAGTGCATGTTAAACTATATGATAAAGATCAAGCCTGTTCCCACTGAGCCATCCAGTATTGAAGAGATCATGCGTGTCTGGTAACCCTACAGGCCCAATATTTGACAACTAGCTGTAAAAATGTGTTGAAAAATTAATAAGCGTATGCTGAGATCTTAAAAATAAGAAAAGTACTAAACAGAACTGAAGTTATGAGGGCCAGTTAAATCTGGTTGAATATGTAATGCATAGCTGAATTACATCAGGCAAAAATGAAATTCAATAACTCTTCTGAATGTTTTTTATGCATACTGTCTACTGTCAGCAGATGTTTAATAAGACAGTGGATTTAATAAATGTGGGGTGTGGTGTGCATTTACAAATGCAAAACACACTACATGCTCCTTCTCTTTTTCTAAAGCTCAAACAGACAACAGTTTTACATCCCAGTTCACCAAAAGATTGTGTATTAATGTGTGTTAAAGCAAAAAATGCATGAAATGTAAACGTGGCATTCAAATGAAAATAGCATTCCTGGTGGCAATAATAAGAATGCAATACGCATTAATGATCTGACAGTTCACAAAATGTACATTTTTACATAATTTCAACATTTACAGGGGCTAATCTGTAGATATTTTTGACATTAAAATCAAGAATGCCTTGTTTTTTCCCCACCACCTGCATAAAAAAATCCCTGTTTTTTGACAAAAACCAAGGTTATGTGGTAATTAATTAAATGTGGTCTGTACCATTAATAATCGCCATTTTGTAAATCTTTTTTGATCACTGCCAAGCACCGCAGTGACACCGGTCGTGCTTTGTGGTAATGTTAATTCATTTTAAATATGGACAAATTTAGGTCTGAAATGCTAAAAACTGTTTACAAAAATAATACTAGATCACCGCTTCACTATAGTCAGTGATATTTTTTAAGTATATTCATTAAAATATTTGCAAACAAATTTATTATTGGTTTACCTAATGTAAATATAAGTTAGAGCTAACACATTCTTAAATTGACTTTTATTGGTTCAATCGTAACGTTATGAAGCTACAAGAATACTTTTTGTACAATGGCGCTACGGTGACTCATTTTACAGGCACATTTTAGAGTGGCCTTTTATTGTGGTCAGCCTAAGGCGCACCTGTGCAATAATCATGCTGTCTAATCAGCATCTTGATATGCCACACCTGTGAGGTGGATGGATTATCTCAGTTCACTAACACAGATTTAGACAGATTTGTGAACAATATTGAGAGAAATAGGCCTTTTGTGTACATAGAAAAAGTCTTAGATCTTTGCGTTCAGCTCATGAAAAATGGGGGCATTTATAATTTTTGGTCAGTGTATTTATTTTAAAATATGTATACAACCATCTTTACTTCGACCAGAGTGAACGCAACTGATGTCGTAATTAAAACTTCCCAACTCGTAAATACGAGCATCTCATTTAGACTTGAACACACCAACAGAACTTGTTCCTCCAGCCGTGAATAACCTGCCATCCGAATACATGAGCTTTTATCACTGAGGTCCCATGCTAATGTATTGGTTTCAAGACATTCCACTGAGAAACACATTAGCCTCCGAATAGGGGCTTTGCAGTGACTCTGAACTTCTAACTGCATTCGAGAAAGTATTTAACACAAGATTGATGACATTACTTCACCAGAACTTTTCTCACGAATGCCATTGTTTTCTCAGATGTCCATCCCTGTTACTGAAATCAGTCTTACAACACATGCAACACTTCATTACTCATTATTGTTTATACAATATTAGATTTTCGCTTTACATTCAGCAGAAATCTGCTGTAAACGCAGACGTGTGTATTAAATTGTGGCTTTGAGTTCTTGGCGATCACACAGATTTCTTTCACACAGAATCAAACACGGTACAACGTTTGGTCAGCCTTCGGCCTGGCAGCTAATGCGAACGTGTGGATGTTTTTTGAAGATTGATACGCCACGAAGACGTGTAACTTCATCGTTCTTCTTAGGTCGTTCATCATTAAGGGTGAGAAAAGCGACCATGCTATTTTTTCAGTGGCCTTGTGGGATTAGTCACACCCCTGTGTTTGGGTTAGCTTGGCGTGCAGCTTTAAACTGAAGCTAGCGCTCCTTGTCCAAGAAAATATATCACTTGTGACTTTTCCATTATCACATGACGGACTCAAGCAATCAATCAAGTTGTTCGCATTAAACTGGCTACTGTGAGACATCTTAATAACATGATCTCTCTTCAGATAATGGACAGCTTACCTGGCCAATCCCTACCTCAGTTAGCCTAGCCTGTAGCGTAGCCTCATTTTCTGTGTGTGCTAATATCTCTCTTTGTTGTCCAAGAAAAATCCTGTTTAATTATACCACGGAGCTGGTGAAGTTGCATTTAATCTGCTAAATAAACTTTTTAAAAGATAGTTTGGTTTCCTAGATGTTCAATCAGGCTAGGCTAGTCTGTTTTGATGGGTTTAGAGAGGTTTTGTGGCTTTTGTCACACAGTCAGGCTCGGAGGCCAGCCAGTTAACTAACTAAACACCAGCTTGGGCCATTAAATGAGACCAATTTAAGCCAGCAAACCACCTTAGTCTGATTTAAGATGGATTTTTAATGCAGGACTGATTCATAAACTCCCCAGCTAGGCAGCTAACATCTAATAATGCATTCAAGTCATGACGGATAGACAAGTTGAACGCACCTGAATGCCACCACAAAGTCATTAACGAGTGTGAAAACTCTCAAAATTTTCTTTAAGCCCAGAGTTTCCGAGTTGGGGGCGTGTCAGTGAAAAAAACATGTCGGATGCAATGGATGCAGACAAAGACTATATTGACAGTCAATTTGTTGAAATTAATACAATATTTTTTTGCAAGGTACAATAAAAACTATATATATTACATATACAAAATATAATATAATTGTATAATTACAATAAAATATGTTAATGATTCAGTTTACATTGCATTCATAAATTGAATAAAACCAGAAAAAAGCAAAAACACAATGATGAACATTCTTTATTCATCGGTTTGTAGATGTAGTTAAAATTTTTTTGCATTTATTTAAAAAATGTAAATTGCCATCTTGTTCCGACCAAAGTGACTGACACCTAATTAACCTATCGGTAAGCCCCGCCCACCTTAGTTACTGTTTCTCCCTTGGACAAACAAACGGAGTTGCTCACTGTCTTACGATGACAGCTGCAGTGTGAAAACCTTGTCCCACGATGTTTTTGCACAACTTTGGACACAGAAGGACCACCATTCAAGTGGGAATTAAATATGGCATGGAGGGATATATAAAAGATTTTTAAATAAATATTGTGGGTAAGCAAGAGTTTACAGATCATAATGCAAGCGGGAGAAGCCACATATTACGTTTTTCACGATCGCAGATGACAACATGCAGGATCAACACGGTTCATGTATCACAGGGTCAAAATTAAATACATTTAACCATTCGGGTATGTGTTTTTTACCCACACTGTACAAGACATGAGAACAGTCCGCTATTTAGGTTTGTGCGTTAGCATGGACTCATTAACTAGTTTTAGCCAGAGATACCTTGCTGAAGCACAAGATGACATTAATGTTCTGCTTGAGCAAATGAAAATTGTAACTTGTGTATGACAACCAGAAAATGAACTTTTTTGTCTTCATTGGAATTGGGGTTGAATGCTTACAAACATTTTGCTCTGTTTTTTTTGGGTTCAGGAAATGGAATAAAATAATTATATTGCCCATCCTCTCAGGATACCTGGAAACAGTGTTACAAGTACCCCAGGCACATCCTCTTTCCATTTTTGAAGCATAAACACCATCAAACCGATGCAAGCTTCGGATCTTCCAATGTACCCTCTTTGGCGCTGAAACCTAAAGATGCCTGAGTTCCTGTTCAACTGATAGTCGACTGCCATTGGCCCATCTGCGTTTGAGGGGTGGGGCTTACTGATAGGTCAATTACATAATTCGTAAGTATGAACATCCCAAGAGGACTTGAACGCAGCATAAGGCCTGCATCTTAAACCAGGCTAGGCAAGTCTGTTTTAAAGGGTTTTTAGAGAAGTTTTGTGATTCCTTGTCACATGGCTAACTAGCTATGCACCAGCTTTACCACAAAACAAGGCCAATTTAAACCAATTAAGACCTGAAAACCACTTTAGTCTGATTTAGAGATTGATTTTGATGCAGGACTCACTTCCACAAGCACATTAGCGCCATTTCAAAACATGCTACTTTGCTGTCTACTCACTAACTATTAAGTTAACTTCCAAGACAGCATCTTAAAATGTCATGAAACTCAGAAGTGACTCATTTAGAATCCACTAGATAGGGAACAACTACTCTAGGGTAGTTAAGCTGTTTTCTAGCATTTCAAATAAGGCTAGGCTAGTCTGTTTTGATGGTCTTAGAGAGGTTTTGTGGTTCTTGTCACATGGCTAACTAGCTATGCACCAGCTTTACCACAAAAGGAGACCAATTTAAACTAATTATGACCTGAAAACCCTTCAGTCTGGTTTGAGATTTTCTTTAAAGCAGACATGCTACTTTGCTGTTCACTCATTTACTAGCAAGCAAATGTCTAAAAAAACATCCTAAATGTTGGGAAACCACAGAAGTGACTGATCTGAAGTCCACTAAGTTGGGAGCATCTAGCCTATTAGTTTGTCAGTTTCCTAGCAGTTCAAATCTGTCTATTTTGGTTAGTTTTGATGGTTTTTAGAGAGGTTTATGGCCTGTTACATGGCTAAATAGCTAAACACTGGCTTGACGACAAAACAAGAGGTAAACCAGTTTAAACATACTTTGCTATTGACCCACTAACTAGGAAGTAAACTGCTAAGAGAGCATCTTAAATGTCATGAAAACTTCAGAAGTGACTGATGTGGAATTCACTATTAGGCAACGACTAGCCTAGGGTAGTTTGTTGGTTTCCATTCAAATAAGGCTACGCTGGTCTGTTTTGATGGTTTTTATGGAGGTTTTATGGCTCTTGTCACATGGCTGACTAGCTAAACCAGCTAAACACCAGCTTGACTACAAATCAAGACCAATTTAAAACAGCTACAACCTGCAAACCAGATGGTTTCTAATGCAGGGTTGATTTCCACAAACACATTAGCGCTGTTTTACATGCTACTTTGCTGTTTACTCACTAATTAGAAAACCGACTTCTAAGACAGCATCTTAAAGGTCACAAAACACTGACCTGGAATCCACTAGATGGAAACAACTCTGTACACGACATGAGGACACAAAACACTCAACTCACAACTGATACTAACGGAGTTTGGTGTTAGCATGATGCTAAACCAAGAAATATATATATTTTTTTTATTAACCCTCTGGTTGTGTTCGGACTCCTGTCACACCTGTGATGTTCCCGGTCAAAATGACCGGACTCCAAACAACTGCTTATAAATCTGTCACTATGCTATATTATCACTAATCAACTAAATGATTAATCAGAAAGTTTGCTTTAAATGCTTTTTATTTTGTACAAAATAAAAGCATTTAAAAGCAAACTTCCTGATTAAACATTAAAGCACACTAGTGTGATAAACAGTGCAAATGTTCATAATTTTTTCATCTCATATTGAGAAAATCATTCATAAAAAAAAAAAAATTCACTCAAAAAATTAGGTGCCTACTTTCGGATAAATGAGGCTTACGATTAATCAGATGCAAATAGAAACACAAACCAGTCCTACATGAAAGAAGACAAGTTGACAAAAAGATTGAATCCAATATTTAGTGATAATATAGCATAATGACAGATTTATAAGCAGTTGTTTGGAGTCCGGTCATTTTTGATCGGGAACACCACTAGTGTTACTAGGTGAAATAAAACCCACAAAAAATTACGAAATTTTTTTAACATTTAATGAGAAGTACTTATACCCTATGTGAACAAAGTCAGTAAGTTTGAGTCCAATGCGATAACGTTAACTAGTATTTTCGGGGAAAAAGACAATCTTTTTCGGTTCAATTTGACCCGAACACAACCAGAGGTTAAGAAGGGATATTTTCAGTTTTCTTGTTTGGTCTGTGATTTTTTTTGGTCTACCGAAGAGATCTACAGGTTCATCTATGAGCTTCTGTCTGATGTCTACTGACTGCAAGATGGAAAAGAGACAACTGTTAGCATTGTACGAATGTGTTGTGTGTGTGTGTGTGTGTGTGTGTGTGTGTGTATTCTGGGACTCATCTTCAAGCAGATGCTGTGTAAACATGACCTCATCGTCAATGTGGATGTCAATGGCATTCTCAGACCTGTGTAATAAAGCTGTGTTTTTCAAATGCTAGTGTTTCATTTCTCCACATTAGGCTGGTTTTAAATTCGCCATATGCAAAATGAGCTCAGCTCTCAATTTGAACTCAACAGGCCTGGCTGATGAATTATAAACAATTATTCCACGCTGACTTGTGAAAGCCATTAGGTGCTGTTTTCAGGGCCGATGAGTGACAGATGACTGTTACGGGCCACCAGGAGCGTCTGGAAAAGCTGGTGTGGAGACAGAAATCCGCATTTACTGAAGCTACCAAAACTATGGGTACATGGCATGAGACTGAGGAAGATTTAGCCATATTACTCTGATCAAGTAAATTGTGTGAGCAAACAATTGCTACACGTATAAACGTGGAGATTTAAAATCGGCCATCTTTGCTCTTGGAGACGACAGAACTTTCTGAGCCAATCAAATGAGCCGCAGACATCACGTGACCAATCACTCTGGAAACACAGGAAAATTACATCATGACAACACTGATTAGAAGTGCATTTTTATTCTGAGCTCGAACGCCATACATGGAGAATCAGTGACTTGCTAATTAGCCTCAGCGTAAACGTATGGTTATGTTCATACTAATAAAATATGTGGTCAATCTGACATCCACATTGTGCCATATATTGCTTTAGTGACAATAACTCTTCTAACGGTCTGCAGTCTGAAATTAGCATGTTGCTAAGCTAATCATATAAGAACCAGCAAGTCACAAAACAGACATGTATGCATTTTAAACCAAACTAAACCAGTTTAAACTACATTTGATGGTCTTACTGGTTTCAAGCACTAACGGCAAAACTGTGAAAACAAATCCAAGTTTGGGGTTTTCTTGCCCTTTGTTGTATTTCATGACATTTAAATACTTTATTAGGCTAACTTGTTAACAAACTTGAATTGAGCGTGGACTTTAACACACTGCATGTTTGTTGTTCTGTGCTCTAATGTCCTCACTCATTTTCACTGGATTTATTTGTTCTTGGTCAAAATCTGTCAATGGGACATGGCTGAAGACTGCAGAAAGTTTTCTGTTGACCAGAGACCCACAGCGGCCTGACCATCGAGTGCTTTCCCATCAACGAAAGCAAAATCATCGGTTTTACTTACGGGAACTTGATTGAATCCCGCTATAAATCGCCAGACAGAAACGAGGACGAGGACCGTTTGGTTAATAATTGAGATGCCCAGGTCTCCCTTGTTGCAAAAGACAATAAGCTTAAATTGCATTTATGTAATTAGGCCTGAAACCATGACTAAATCACAGAGAAACGTTACGTTTCAAGACTATTAAGAGGAGCGATGCTTGGAAAAATATAATTCAGCATCAACCTACGTCAAGATAATTGTAGTCTAAGAGACCACAGCGAGAGATAATTATTTAAATTCTCTCAGAAATATATTATGTTGTATCACACATTTTTTTGGAAGTTAATGTGGAAAAGCAATATTGTTAGGGTAACAAAATAAAGATGTATATCGCTTCACGTGAACAATGCAGTACACAGCGCTGCCGTTAGAGGTCGCTGGAGCGATTCAACCCGTGAAGACCCGCCGCTGGGGACTTTCCACAAAGAAACGCATCTTGATTTTTCTATTATCACCTTTTTTTGTGTGTGTGTGTGTGTGGATAACTGAAACAGCAGGGCTGTGACTGAGAAAATGCAGTTGCTAATCCTCAGTATATTAGATACCAAACACAACAGACACACAACTAATAATCCTATCAATATTTCAGAGAGTAACAGAGCGGATTCATCTCAGATGATACCTGGAAACGTGAAGAAATTGAATATTTGGAGAAATAATAAATAATAGGCATGTAGCTTGATAATAAAAATCACTTCTTCCAAAAAACCTTTAGATAACCAGACTTGCATTAGTTTCTAAATTCGGTTTAATATTGTTATTACCATATCAATACATTGCGTCATTACCAGCATTAACATGGCACCAGGATATTTGCTGATAGTACTGTGGTACTTTGATATGAATTACAAAATAATAGTGCCATATACACACACACACATACATAAACAAACAGTTGTTCCATGGTAATGTTGTTTCAGTTAGGTTTATTATTTTTTTGTAGGAACCAGAAGAGAGCAAAGTATGTTCAGAGGTCAATATTGTACAATACTGGCACAAAACTGAATTCAATCTAATTTAGCTGAAATTTGTATTTACTTGTGTACTCATAAACCAATGTGCATGTAATTTTATGTTTTAAAACAAAAGGAAATTGTACTTGTACTTTTCTTCCAGCACATTATTCAGTAATTATATAGACATTTCTGTTAACCCTGAAACACAATGTAATTGAGTGCCAAATTAAAAAATACAGGCAAAACACCAGAAAAATAAATGTCTTCATATTGATATGGGCACATTGTGCCCTACTAGTTATTTGTTTCTTTATTTACAGTGCACATACTACTACAAAGCAAACAACACAACGGTCACATATCTCACATTTACTATTGTACCATAAGTAAATATGTAAAGTTCCTTTCAGATGAGTTTTACATGAGATTTTCCCCTCCGACAGTTTCGTTGTCCACCAGCAGGTGGCGCGATATCCTCAGTAACCTGGCAGAAATCTCCATGCACGCTGTAGTGCTGTATGGAGCGGCCTTTTATCTCTCGGGTTACGTTTGTATCTCTCGTGTCGGGTTTTAGCGGGGCCCCATGTCCCCAGAGACAGATTACATTCAAACGCACCATTCAGCGCAAACATACTGAATCACGAACAGCTTTCCCCAAGCGCTCGCCAGCCGCTGCACGGCAACATGAGACAGTTACAGCGGCCGGGTCGGAGGCAAACACCTGCACATCATTAGTCATTACTTAGATTTGTTAGCGCTTGCGGCTCGGTTTGCACGCACGCGCGCACGGAGGAGGTGCACGAGAGAACTCGAGGAACTCGCTGATTGCGCGTGCAAGCGCGCACATCTCCTCCAATCGTGCCCTCTTGTACTGACGAGAACAATGCCACGCTTTACACGCGCGGGGTTTCAAAGTGCTGTAATTAAAGCAGGCCTTTGCGTGTCGCCGTGCCGAGAAATCTTTTGTTTTAATTCGCTTTTAATCAGAAAGGACAAGCGCGGCCGTTGAAACAGAGAGCTAATGAAAGAAACAGAGAGCAAAGGAAAGGGCAAAATTAGAAAAACAAAGATCTGACTATCATAAGAAAATAAGCTTTGTGCACTTAAAGGAACAGTTCAACCCAAAAAAAATTAAATAACAAAAATCTGTCATCATTTACTTACCCTCATGTCGTTCCAAAACCTGTGAAACACAACATTTCATACAGTAAAAGGGGCTTTCGGAGTCCAAAAAACCATAAAAGCACTCATGCACTATATTCCAAGTTTTCTAAAGTCATATTATAGCTTTGTGCAAAAGCAGGCCGAGTTGTTGTTTGAAAGTGGACCACTTAAGCTCTGAAATCTGATTTATGCAAATGCATATTCAAGTTATTTAAGTTATAAACAATAACAAGACACAAAAAAAAACATTGGTTTTGGGATGTCAAATCATCTCGAAACTCATGTGCACAGATGCTGAAACTCAACTCAAACTCAAATATAGTGCAAAATGTAATTATTTGTTGTTGTTCTCAAATTTTAATCTTTCAGCTGCATCATAATATGCAAGACAGTGTGGAGCCCATATAGGGACATTAAGAGGAAAAAAAATTCTAGTGCTTTTGTGTTCTCTTTGTAAAAGTTATGTTCCATATACTTGCAAAACTCGCATTTGTTGCAAGTAATGCGAAGTTTCTTAAGGTATGTGTACGCTTTGTGAGCGAAGGCAACATTTCTCTGGGAAAACAAAGATTTGGCACCAAATGCAACGTTTTTAGGCAAACGCTAACATTTATCCGGAGAACGCAAATATTTTGCCAGCAAATACAAGTTTCGCTAAAGATTTACAAGCAGACGAAGTTTTTGGGAAGAATCACAAAATATTTGCCATCAAATGTAAAGTTAACCAACGCAATGCTTTACGAGATTGTAAAAGTTTTGCGAACAAAGGCAAAGTTTCTAGGGGAAGACAGGATTCAGAAGCGTGTGAATGCAACGTTTCTCTGGAATCATACATTTTTTGCCAACAAATGCCGTTTCTCAGGGGAATATAATTATTTAATTTTTTGCTAGCGAACGCAGTTTTTCTCGCAGAATGTACAAATTTTGCCAGCAAATGCAAAGTTTCTATTTACATTTACATTTATGCATTTAGCAGACGCTTTTATCCAAAGCGACTTACAGTGCATTCAGGTTATACATTTGTTTTGTCAGTATGTATGTTCCCTGGGAATCGAACCCACAACCTTTGCGCTGCTAACGCAATGCTCTACCACAGGAACACGTC
>QVTF01024433.1:17500-46291 GCA_003573665.1 Oxygymnocypris stewartii
TGAAAATACACACCAGTAGCCGTACGGCTTTAGATTGGAAACATATATATTAAGTGTAAATATGCTATAATCAGCTTCAATAGAAAACACAAATTTTTATGTAAATATTAGAAAGGTCTAAAGTAAATCTATAATGCCGTCAGTGATTTTTAACTGAGCCAACTTATCAAATTGCAAAAAAAAAATCACATACTCTACTGGCTGATTTCTTTTGTGGCTATATAGAGAATATTATATTTACCATAGCCCTGTTTAAATTTAACAGTGTCCATGTGATTCATATGAATTGTGAATATGATAAATTAAAATAACCATAACAGTGCATGTTATAAATAGTAGTTTGGTAATGCTCGTCTTAAACAGACTGTCAGCAGATAACTTTACATTATGGACAAATAATTTCATTTATATGTTGTTTATCATTTCTACTCAGTATTTGTGTAAATCTACAGTAACAATAACATTAAGTCAAACTTTCTATAACGCAACTTGTCATCTGTAAAATAACTTCAATCTGTTCAAAATGATCACATTTTGTGCAGATATTATACAGTTTGGTATTTAATATGAGTAAGTATAGTATAAAGTATAGTCACCTTAGTGTCCTTTTATTGAATATTCACAGAATTGTCTTTACAAGGGAAAACGTTTAATTTAATATTCAATATGCACATTTAGTTATAAAAACAAAAACAAAAAGTTACTAATATTTGATTGCGTCAAAATCATGTAATATTAAATACCATAATGTTTTTTTATTTAAGAAGTGCAGTGGTCACATTTCATTATTTTGCAATTATTCTACATTCTAATAACTGTACACTAAAAAAATTAATTGGTGTAGCACCACTTTATAGCATAAAAAGACTTAAGACATAAAAAGATGTATGCTACTTGTACAGTAAGGTATTAAATGTGCTTTCTCATGTAGTTTGATGAATCTAAGTATCTCCTGTGCTCTGCCAGATACTACAGCTACTGCTCGCCAGAGTTATTGAAAGTGACTCAAGCAAAAGTGATAGTTTTGTGGTTTTTGACTGTGGTTTGGTGGTTTTGGCAGCACACTTGACTCCTCTATATTGTCTTAGTCACTGTGGTTTCAATGTGGTGCCATATCACTGCTGTAAAAGCTCCTATTAGTGCATCTCTAAAGCATTCTGGGTAACTGGGTTTGGTGCTTGTGGCTGTAGACAACTCTGTGACCGTGCATTGGTGGTAGATGTTATTTGTAATAATCACAATTTGCCATATCATAATTTTCGAATAATCATAAGTGGCTTCAAATCTTAAAGGGATAGTTCACCCAAAAATGAAAATTCATGTCGATCCAAACCTGTTCATCTTCGGAACACAAATGAAGATATTTTTGATGAAATCCCAGTGTTCTCTGACCCTGCATAGACAGCAATGCAACTGAAATGTTCCCAGACCAAGAAACGTGGCAAGGATATCGGTAAAACAGTCCATGTGAGTTCAGCCGCAATTTTACGAAGCCACGAGGAAACTTTTTGTGTGCAAAGAAAACAAAAATAACGACTTTATTCAACTAGTCTTCTCCTCCAAATCACGTATTTCGCTTTTCATGGCGAGTACCACGACTCGTGTGTGCTTTCCTCTGCAGGTAAACAAGGCGCAGCTGCATCTATGTGCATGCATTGTTTACGTGCAGAGGTACTCTCAATAAGGACTTGGAGGAGAAGATTTGTTTAATAAAGTTGTTATTTTTGTTTTCTTTGCGCACACAAATTTTGCATAAAATTGCAGCTGAATCTCACACGTACTGTTTTAATGATGTCCGTTTCTGGGTCTGGGAACATTTCAGTACTGTCTACGGAGAGTCAGAGAGCTCTCGTATTTCATCAAAAATATCTTAATTTGTGTTTCGAAGATGAACGAAGGTCTTACGGGTTTGTAATGAAATAAAGGTGAGTCAAATTTTCATTTGTGGGTGAACTATCCTGTTAATTTAGCGTGCTTTGAATTATTTAAAGAAGGCATACAAAACATACTAAAATGAACGATGCTCCAAAATCACTAAACAACAACTGCAGGGACAAAATGCAAGCTTTTGCATCAAGTTAGCTTCTTATGGGGTGTTGTTTTTTTTACAATTACTCGCTCCGTGAGCGATCTGGCTTCTCCCTTGTGTCAAAGACATTGAGTTTAATTCCTCTACAAAGCATATAATCAGTAGAAGAACCTCAGGACAGTTGGAAGGAACTTGAGGATCTGTTGAATACAGTGGAGTCCCGCGCAGCTGCAGCGAGAGTCTGGAGAGTCTCGAGAGCTCAGGAGAAAAGATTCTTTGTCATTGACTCTGAGTGTCTGTACGTGCGAGTTTTCGCCGGTTTGTTTACCTCTCTCGCGTCTTTTGACTTGTCTGCAGTTGACCCAGTTCTGTGAGCGCCGTCCCCTCCCCCAGTGCCTCCTTATAAGAGTCGCAGAGCGCGGCGAGAGTTCATTTGAGGACAGGGAAGTGCTTTCTTTTCCAGCGTGAATCATGAAGGAAAAATGAACCCCTGGAACTAGTTGCCCCCTTCATTTTGGCATGTTCCTCCCCTTTGCTTTATTGTCTATTTTGGCTGAACTTTGCAGTTCTTCCCTGAGCTGCCAAGAAAACTTCAATCCTTTAAAGATGCAGCGAACGAAAGCTAGTTCCTGCCTCCGCCGCGTCTTGAAAGCAAATGAAAATAAATCTTGTTAGGATTCGGCCATTTCTTCCTGTTTGGTTGTGAATTGGGTCAGAACTCTGTCTCTAAGTGTCCCGTGCGGGATTTAGACCTCATTGAGAGCTCTAACAGTTTGAAGAGGTCCTTTCTCTGTGCTTTATGCTCCTACAAAGTGAATTTACAACGTGATCTCATTAGTATTCTTAGACACATGCGTACAGTGGGCTACTTTTGGACAGAGACGTAGCGTAAACGCTTTTACTTATGAACAAATACAGAGACATAATGTTATCGTGAACTAAAATCATTTTTGTTAAATTGAATAGACATGTTGCCTTAACTGAAATTAAATAAGTACTTGACGTATTAAATCTTAAAGTACTAGTTTGAAGTGCTGAACATTTGTTTTAAAAATGGAAATACATAAAAAATTACATATCACTTAAAATATACAAATGAAAGATAATTAAAATATTATTGAATTCTATGAGTGTTTATAATTAATACTGAGACATACAAATGTTTATGAATCCTTTGAGGTACGTATGGATTTCATTTTTTAACAAATAGTGTAAATTAAATATTTATGTTAATGTTTTATTTAAAAAAATGCCATTGTTGGCAAAATTGTATCCATTCTAGCAAGTTTAGTAACCAAACGCATTTGAGATTTCAGCATTTTGCTTATATTTCACTCGTGAAGCTTTGACAGTTATTAAAACGCATAAATAAATAATACAAATTACTTGTATTATAAATATAAATGCATTTGCTAGTAAACAGGTTTGAGTAATTAGTTCTGGTTTGAGATCGTATTGAATTATTGCATATTTTCAGTAATTATTAAAATGTCATGTCTCTTAAGTTGTTTATAACTCAGAATATTAATTTGTGTATGTTTTACAGGCATTGTAAGGCAATGTTGTACAGTTTAAAGCATGTAAGACAGAATAACAAAAACAACAAAACATATACAAAAATAATCAATAATGAAATTAAAAAAATAAATACCAGAAAAAAGCTATAAATACCAGCTATATAATTATAGGGCAGTTACATAAATTGAAAAAACTTCTTATTTTGTGATCTCATATTAGAACTCATGTTCATGTTTTAGATAATATCAATATTTAGATATTGTGTATGCCTTGTCTACCCAACATGTATACATTTAGCATATGAATGCCAATAGACAACCAAATGTGTTTGCTATACAAACTGTAAATTGTACAGAGCTCTCCGTGAAATATATAAATTATGAACACCTATCTCTGTTTACTCAATGTGTGATTTGTGTGTCTGTCAAATTGAGATTCAAACACTTAATGAAGCTCGAAAGACCTTAATATATTCAGTGGTGCTGCCTCGTACCATGTTGTTACAGCTCATTAGAGCCATTATTAGAAAAAGAACCAAGCCGGACGGCCAAAGACAACAGTTAGGCACCTTCGGTTGAGTCATGCTTGGCCATTTTAATAATAACCCCGTGCAGTTTTGTAGCCGAACATGAGTCAAGCTCTTCCCGTCGCCCTGATGGTTTCCCCAGCGGTGAAAGACACGAGTCAGCCACTGGTTTTGATTGAAGAGCAACATTCACAGGTAGCAGCTGGCCGAGTTAGGACAGACCCGGGAATGGCAAACGGCCTAATTAGAATGAATTACCTTGCTTTTGGCGTTCCTGGAGCCTGTGATCAGCTCCGGCAAGGACGTGGACCTGGCGTGCAGACTTCCTATTGGCTGGCATTTGAGTGGGTGCGGATGGTAACGGATATTTTGATTGGTGAGCTAGTGATGCATCTCTGACTGCAGTGCTTGGTAAAAAGCACCATTGCGGTTGCATCCATTTCAGACAGAATATAGGCATTTCTGTCTGTGGCAGTGGTGGAAAAAAAGCAACAACAGTCCTTTTATTCCTTTTCATTCCCAGCATGCATTTGGTTGCTCGAACAGCAGAGCACTGCATGAGCTGATAACATATTACGCAAACGAACACAATTACCACATAGTAAATTACCATATAGTAAATGATATCATTTTGAATAAAAGTGTCTGCCAAATGTAAAATGTCTCACTTGACTGAGATTATTCGGAATAAAACCGGAAGCCCAATATGACTTAGAGCGATTAGCAAATCAATGTGATTAGCTGTGATTTAATTAAATAAATACATGCACTGTGAGTTTCAGAGTGAAATACGGCACGTGTTCATTTACACGTGAGCTGCTTATGATCTGCCAATATTTGCAACATCTCAGAGTGGCTTGGTTCACAGTAAATAATGCAAAATAATGCAAAATAAAGTTACTTTTAATTTCCTTTAAAAAATAATATTTTTTTACTTTATTTTTTTATTATTTTTATATTTTCATTGAATAATAATTTATTATATTTGTATTATTTATATTTCAAATAATAAATTATTACTTGTTTATTTTATTTATGAATTATTAAATGTTAATAATTTTTATTAACAATCTCAATTTTTTACAAATTGTGCAGCCCTACAAACAAGCACAGCAAAACGGCAATGTTTTTTTTACATGAAAAACTACAAATGTAATACATTTTGTATTATTAAAAATAATAATGATAATTATTATTATATTACTACTATTACAACTTCTGTTAAGCCATATTGATTTATAATTACAATTTTAATATTTTACAATTTTACAGTGCATACAAGCACTGCAAACCTGTTTTTTTATTGAAAAAAATTATAAAATTAAATAAATAAAAATATTCTTTATCTTTTTGTTTTTACATTCTAATCAGAAAAATCGCAATATTATTTTATCTCCAAATCGTTCAGCCCTAGTTGACTCGTGATTTTTGATAGTCATAATTTATTAATTTGTTGCATTAGCTTCGTTGCCAGTCTTTTTTATTTGTGTGAAATCCGTTTACATGACTTAAGTCAAAGTTTAACTATACTTTTAATTTGACACGTCAGCATAATATCACATGGTTCAGGGCACGAGATGCTAAAAACGTTAGCAGTGTCGTGTCTGTGTGAATGACTCAATGTTTTTAGATAAAAGCATGAACTATCTCGGGATAAAAACTTAAGAAGTGTCCGTTTTGATTTAATTTAGCAGATATAGTCTCATTTTTCTGCCCATCTCACTCCATGTGCTGAGAATTGTGTATCTGTTCATGCACATGCATGCAACTACGAATGACAAATGAAAACCGTCTGCTAGCTGCTAAAAATGCCATGCAACCTCAGAGGCCGATGCAGAACACATTAATGCCCTCTCTGCTAAAATAGAGCGGCTAATTTCATGCTGCACTCTCTGCTTTATGTCATTTTAATCACATCAATGTTTTATTTTTCTCCGGGATCATTTAGAGACTATTAGAGTCTATTTATCCTATAGTTGCCACATTATTAGCGGTTAGCTTCAATCCCAAACCCGTCCAGCAGTTCAGATTTCTATTTATAAGCTAACTGCTAATGGCAAAAACACTTGCTAAACTAATTTTATGAACACTTTTAATGGGCCAGAAGAAAGTTAAATCAGGAAAAGCCACTAAAGACAGGGCTTTGAAATGAAAGCTGAGCTATTCTGCAATAGGCTTTTGGCCGAGGACTTTTCTCTGTGCCGCTTCCATAATCTAAATGCCAGAGGAGAGGGAGTTTGGATGGATCGCGGCCCAGAATCAACCGTTATGGCCCGGTTTCGTCGGAGGTGTGTTTGTGAGCAAATGGCTTCGATTTGGACAGTTGCTGAATTCAGCTTTTTTTTTTCAAATGAGTTTGAACTGTTCTAGTGTGTTTCTGCATCGCTCAGTGAATCGGTTCGTTCGCTTGGTGCATGTAGGTTCATAAAACGAGTCATGCATTTGATTTTTGTTGTTTGACTCAAATTTAGTATGATTCTACTTTGCTTAAATCGGTTTGTTCGGATGATGCATCTACTCTAAATTAAGTGACTCCAAAACGATTCACAGATCACCCTGGTAACCATCATTTCTGTTTACTGCCATCTGGCAAGCGCTTCAGGAGCATGATGGCAAAAACTGAAAGACTGAGGAGGAGTTTCTTCCCTCAAGGCCATCAGGCTCCTAAACTCAGTCTCATAACATCATTACATCCACAGGACTTAATTTAATAAACTGTATACACATCCATTATTCTCCATCATCCACACTGCTGCTATGTGTACATACCCGGTACAACCTATTTGCACATTCTCTTGCACATCCGTGTTTTTTATTAATATTTATTATCCACAGTATACTGTATTGCACATTTTATCTTTTTGCACTGTCCATTGAGCGGACCTGTCCTGACTTACATTTCACTACTGATTATACCTGTATGATTGTGTATGTGACAAATAATAAAGAACCTTGAACCTTGAGATTAATTCATGCATGCTCTATTTTTATTGTTAATTGTTACCAAGTTTTTGACTTTTTGATAGTCATTTATTAGTTGTTTTCTGTGTAAATTCAGTACTTTTTCAATTCAGTACTTTTCTAGCAAGTTTCTACATCGCTCAGTGAATTCGGCTGGTGCATGTAGATTCATCAAATGACTCCGACTTATTTGAGTCATGCATGTCGATTTGTTGTTCAAATCGGATATATTTTTGATAGGGTGCTTTATTAGTTATATTCTGAGTAATTTCAGCACTTTCAAATTAATTGAACTTTTCTAGTACACTTCTGCATCGCTTGAATGTGAATCAGTTCAGACACTGCATGTAAATAAACCGATACATCTGATTGTTTTTCGCTGCTTTTAACTCAAAAATATTTTAACAGCGTGATTGCCATTATTATGATATTATTCACTTTTATGCATAAATTCCTCAATTTTTAAGCAGTTTCGCATAGTGAATCGGTTCATTCAGACTGTGCATGTGAACGAACCGATTCCAAAAAGGACTCCCAGATTAATAAAGTCATGCACATTACAATTTTGTTTTTGTTGATAAATCTTGTTGTTTGTCACTTTTCGAATCAAATATATTTTTGTGTATATATACATTATACATTAGTTGCATTATAAATTAATTCAGCACTTTCAAATGAATTGAACTTTTCTAAGCTTCTACATCGCTTTGTGAGTCAGTTCATTCAGTAGTGAACCGATTCAGTAAATGATCCACAGATTATTTTGAGTCATACATTTTGTAGATCAATCTTGTTGTTTGTCACTGTTTTCGAATCAAGTATATTTTTATATGGTGATTCATCAGTTGTATTACATGTAAATGAATTCAGCACTTTTGCAAATAAGTTGAACTTTTATAGTAAGTTTCTCCGTCGCTAGTGAATCAGTTTGTTCAAATGGTGCATGTGAATGCCAGTTCAAATAAAACCATTCACTGACCAGTGGCGGAGCCAGAGGGGTGTCCAGGGTGGCACTGGACACCCCCGACATCTAATCAGCCACCCCAATAATTAAGATGCTACTCAAATCAAATCAAAGAAAGAAAGTTATTTAAAATAGTAAAAATATTTCACAATATTACTGTTTTTGCTGTATTTTGGATCAAATAAATGCAGGCTTGGTAAACAGAAGAGAATTCTTTAAAAAACATTAAACATCTTACTGTTCAGAAATTTTTGACTGCGAGTGTACTTAATCGAAAGCTTGTTAACGATCCTGAATAATTCTCACTCCAGGCTCTCAAAAGTTGACAACCCCGTTTGAAGTAATTTAAGTTTTAGGTTTCCTAACAATATTGACAACATTTACTGTAGCCTACAAGTTACAAGTTAATGTAGCATATACTGTAGTCTACAAGTTACAAGTAAGCCTATACTGTAGCCTACAAGTTACAAGTTAATGTGGCATATACTGTAGCCTACAAGTTACAAGTTAATGTGGCATATACTGTAGTCTACAAGTTACAAGTAAGCCTATACTTTAGCCTACAAGTTAATGTAGCATATACTGTTGTCTACAAGTAAGCCTATAGTCTACAAGTTACAAGTAAGCCTATACTGTAGTCTACAAGTTACAAGTTAATGTAGCATTTACTGTAGTCTACAAGTTACAAGTAAGCCTATACTGTAGTCTACAAGTTACAAGTAAGCCTATAATGTAGTCTACAAGTTACAAGTAAGCCTATACTGTAGTCTACAAGTTACAAGTTAATGTAGCATTTACTGTAGTCTACAAGTTACAAGTAAGCCTATACTGTTGTCTACAAGTTACAAGTAAGCCTATAGTCTACAAGTTACAAGTAAGCCTATACTATAGTCTACAAGTTACAAGTAAGCCTATACTGTAGTCTACAAGTTACAAGTTAATGTAGCATATACTGTAGTCTACAAGTTACAAGTAAGCCTATACTGTAGTCTACAAGTTACAAGTAAGCCTATACTGTAGTCTACAAGTTACAAGTTAATGTGGCATATACTGTAGCCTACAAGTTACAAGTTAATGTGGCATATACTGTAGTCTACAAGTTACAAGTAAGCCTATACTTTAGCCTACAAGTTAATGTAGCATATACTGTTGTCTACAAGTAAGCCTATAGTCTACAAGTTACAAGTAAGCCTATACTGTAGTCTACAAGTTACAAGTTAATGTAGCATTTACTGTAGTCTACAAGTTACAAGTAAGCCTATACTGTAGTCTACAAGTTACAAGTAAGCCTATAATGTAGTCTACAAGTTACAAGTAAGCCTATACTGTAGTCTACAAGTTACAAGTTAATGTAGCATATACTGTAGTCTACAAGTTACAAGTAAGCATATAGTCTACAAGTTACAAGTAAGCCTATACTGCAGTGTACAATTTACAAGTTAATGTGACATATACTGTAGTCTACAAGTTACAAGTAAGCCTATACTGTAGCCTAAAAGTTACAAGTTAATGTAGCATATACTGTAGTCTACAAGTTACAAGTTAATGTAGCTTATACTGTAGTCTACAAGTTACAAGTAAGCCTATAGTCTACAAGTTACAAGTTAATGTAGCATATACTGTAGTCTACAAGTAAGCCTATACTGTAGTCTACAAGTTACAAGTTAATGTAGCATATACTGTTGTCTACAAGTTACAAGTAAGCCTATAGTCTACAAGTTACAAGTAAGCCTATACTATAGTCTACAAGTTACAAGTAAGCCTATACTGTAGTCTACAAGTTACAAGTTAATGTAGCATATACTGTAGTCTACAAGTTACAAGTAAGCCTATACTGTAGTCTACAAGTTACAAGTAAGCCTATAGTGTAGTCTACAAGTTACAAGTAAGCCTATACTGTAGTCCACAAGTTACAAGTAAGCCTATACTTTAGTCTACAAGTTACAAGTAAGCCTATACTGTAGTCCACAAGTTACAATTAAGCCTATACTGTAGTCTACAAGTTACAAGTAAGCCTATACTGTAGTCCACAAGTTAATGTTAGAGCTTTTGCTCCAAACCACTAGTTAATGAGATGAAGTATAAGAAATACGTTTCAATAGACTAACATTTGATGTTACGGTATAGCTAATGTGGGGTAATGTGAAGTAATCAGCAATCATATTTATTTATGGGGTTTTGTATGCCTGTTTGAAGTTATACACTGATTTTCTGTCATGGTCTAAGGACCCCCTGAATTAGCCTTGGCCACCCCATGTATAAATCTCTAGCTCGGCCACTGTCACCGATTCATTCAAAACGTCCATTTAACATATTGATTCAAATATTTTTGACAGGATGATTCATTAGTTGTATTATGTGCAAATGTGAATATTTTCCCCAGCACCGATATCAATGCACTTTAAGGGTCTCCAGTGTCTTGAAAGGACTGTGCGATGGCGATTTGGAAGCGTTGAAGGCTGCAGATTTGCAGAAGCCATTATAACTCCCTGCGTGCGTATGAGAGAAAAGACATTTCGATTAAGCCCTGCAGTTTAGATTTCCATCATAGGAGGGCTATTGGGCATCAGATATTACATTTCACATATGGAATCAGTTTATAGCGAACTACGCCGTAAATTAGGATCGCATTTATGGGCTTTCGATCCGAGAATGAAAAAAAACAGGAATTAAGTGGGTTTCATTAATCGAGGGATTAAGTACATGCATTAAAACGAGGGCTTTAATGTATAATCAGTAAAGTGGATAGTTATGTAGGTTTCGAATGGCGTGCAGTCAGCACTTTTCTGGCGTGATGCATGACAAAGTCAACACTTCTCGACTGAAACTCAATTCCCTGTCGTTCTGCCGGGATATTTCACTGAGGTCTAGTCGTGGCGATGACATCCCGCTTTACCGTGGCGTCTTGGAGTGTTTTTGTTGCCGGTCTGAAGGTTTGGTGGCAGGGTTTAGTGTGAATAATGAGATCTCGACAGGTCAGCCCTTCATTTGCACGTTTAGGTCATTAATGTGGATTTCTTCTCTGAACGATGGATGGCTTTTTCTCTGGGCTCTGAAAGCAGGGACATATGACGGATAGATGGCTTTTTTGGCACGGCTGATTTGATTTCCATTGCAGTTCGGCAACTGTACTATTATGAAATCTTGCCTTTAAAAGTCATTTGACTAATTTCTCTTAAAGAAATCAAATATAAAGCAGGTAAATATGTGTATATAATACATATTTGAAGCAGATATTTACACTCATAGATAGATGGATGGATGTAGATATGACTATTTATAATGTTGCTTGTAGCTTTTTAATAAATCATGAATATGAAAAAGTAAAATATGAAATCTTGCATTTAAAGGTAATTTAATTAGTTTATCTTATAAAAATGTGGATATATGGAAGGGAATGAATATAAAATATGTACATATAATAGACACTATAAAAAAACATATATATTTTTCAAATATTTATATGCATTTTAGTGATAAACAAATGTCATATTTTTGCATATATGCATTGTGTACTGTATTTCTGAATACTACAAAAATGTCACAAACTACTTTAAAACATGGTCTACATACATATATTCAATTCTAATACTTTTTGACATATACTATATTTGTATCATAAATGTACAGTGTATGTTTAATTAATATGTAGTAAATATAAAAAATGAAAATAGATACAGAAAATATTATATATGTAAATAAAATTATATAATATTATATAATATTCAAAAAGTTAATGAAAATTTACGCCAATAAATACGTTTGTTTTCACTGATAAAAAAATCAGATTTGTGCATATTACAGTATTAGTAATATTTAAATAATATTTCAGAAATGTCACAAACTACTTTAAAATATGGCCTACATACAAATTCTAATACTTGTTTGTGACAAAATAAGCATATTTGTTTACATAAATATCTTTGGAAATATATACTGCACAAATTGTTTATCATTATTGAAAAGTACATATGATAATGAATACTATATGTGTCTCTGGAGCACAAAAAAAAAAGTCTTAAGTCGCTGGGGTGTATTTATAGCAATAGCCAAAAATACTTTGTGTGTCAAAATGATCCATTTGTTTTTTATGCCAAATATCATTAGGACATTAAGTAAAAATCATGTTCCATGAAGATATTTTGTAATTTTCCTAGCATAAATATATCAAAACTTAATTTTGATTAGTAATATGCATTGCTAAGAACTTAATTTGGACAACTTTAAAGATGATTTTCTCAATATTTAGATTTTTTTGCATCCTCAGATTCCAGATTTTCAAATAGTTGTATCTCAGCCTAATATTATCCTATCATAACAGACCATGCATTAATTTTCAGCTTTCAGATGATGTATAAATCTCAATTTCGAAAAATTGACACTTAAGCCTGGTTTTGTGGTCCAGGGTCACATGTACTCTATATTGCCAAAAGTATTGGCACCCCCTTCTAATGAAAGGTTTGACTACTTTAGTAATGTCCATGAGTACAAATCTTAATGTTTAAGCATATAATGATATTCTAGGGAATTGTGTGCTTCTAATTTTATAGCAACAGTTTGGACAGGAGCCTTTTCTATTGTAACATGACAGTGTCTCTGTGTATAAGACAAGAATCAAAGAGAAATGATGATTCAGTCAGTGTGGAAGAACTTGATTGGTCTAATCCCAGCTGAACACCTCTGGTGTGACTTTAAATGAGCCAAAAACTCATCACCAAACACCAATGACTTGTACATGTGTGTACAGTCATTTCATACACTTCAAAACTGTTACAACAGAGGTGGAAATAAATTTTTTAAGTACAATAATTTTTTTGCCACAGTTTTGCTCAAGGTCTGCATTGTCCAAACTGTTGCTATAAAATTAGAAGCACACAATTCCCTAGAATATCGTTATATGCTTAAACATTAAGATTTGTACTCATGGAAATTACTAAAGTACTCAAACCTTTCATTAGAAGGGGGTGCCAATACTTTTGGCAATATAGTGCATGTATTTTATCCATGTATTTTACATTCATTATCTGCTGTGTATCGTGGATCTGTATGTGTCTTGGATCAGCTCAGATTGACTGATGGTTGACCTCTGACCCTGAGCTGTTAGTGCTGCTCATGTGGGTTAAAAGGGTCACCGTGTGTGTGAGGGGTCTCTGTCCTCTGTCTTGTGTTACAGACACTATGCATGTGAATGAAAGGCTGTGTGTATTTACTGTGCTCTTATTTACCTCCTGACCCAGACAGCACCTGTCTGCCGTCCCGTGGACTCGGCGACCCGTGTGCCCATGTGTTTTAATGAAGAGCGAGCGAGCGAGCGTTTGGTTCGTTGGCCTTTCGGACGCTTCCCTGGACACGGCTCAAGGTCAGTGCTGGCATCCATAAACACTAATGCCAGCAGTGTTTAATATCTGTCTGGAGAACCGCTGGTTAAAGTTTAATCCCACATCGCTTCATTATTTTGACGCAGATGTTCAGATCTTGGATCGCATCCGTGTGCTGTCGGCTTCTATTTATTCATGTCTTGTGAGTATTTCACATTTTGACAGAGACGAGCTTCACTTTATGCAAAATGTCTTTAAACTCCGTATTTTAATTAGCTAAGAGGTTAAACATAATAAAAAAATTAATAAAGCAACATTAGTGGTAATGGTAATGGTAATCAATTACATGTAGTGTATTTTAGCATTCATTTTTTAAAATAAAAATCACAAATGAGATTTCTTTAATATAAAAAAATATATTTATTTTATTTATATTTTAGATTATTATTTATATTTTTAAATTTTTAAATAAAAAATACATTGTAACATTTAAAATTTCAGATATGATAATTTTAATATTTAATATTACATTAAATCATATGAAATATGTTTTTCTCACAGACAGCAGTGACCAATTACATCTAAAGTAGTTTATTTTAGCCTAAAATCAATAAATAAAAAAGAGATCTTTATTTAAGTGTTAATTTTTATATATTTTCTGTTAAATAAATGTTAAATAAATGACAGTGTTTAATATATAATATTTTTTATATATAATACTGTTATATAATAATGTTATTTTTGTGTCTATTTTAAGCAACAGTGACCAGTTAATAAAGTATTATATAAATTGTAATTAAGAATTAACTTTAGAATTATTCATATTTAATTTTTATATATAAACAAAAATGAAATGTGTTATATTTAATATTTAAAATATTATGATTTTAATATTTAATATTATATTAAATAACGATTTAATCTAGTTGGCAAGATGAGATAATGCCTCATCTGAAAAAGTTTAATAATTATCCAATATGTATTAGGAAGAATATTTGTATTTATTTATTGCCATTATATACTTGATATTATAATACTTGGTCTATTATAATATATTATATATTTCATACAATTTCCAGAGCAGATTTAGTTCTTATGTGTCTCAGATTTTCTGAATATTTTGGCCTTTTATGTATATATTTCTGGTTTTAAAGCAAAATCTCTTTAAAAAAAATGAACATTCCCAAACGGTTCCCATTGGCAATAAAGCAGCATGTTAAAAACACCCTAGCAACCATATAGCACCACCCTAGCAACTGTCCACAGCACTTCAAGTGAGTCTTCTTTGGGCAAACGCTCAGATTTCTTTCAGAACATGTATAAATGTAGTTCTATTTGTATATTTTGTAGTTTTGCCAGAGGAGAGCAGATAGTCTTGAAGTAAATCTTGTCTGTTATATTTTTCCGAACACATGATTTGCTGATGTGTTTCCAGTTGATCCATCAGGTGGCGCTACTGTCTCTTTAACAAGACCCGCTGCAGCCGATCACTCGCTCAACTTGATTTATTTCCATCATATTTTCAAATCAGCTTCAATGGCAACATTGTAATGTAATGGCAAATTATTTGATACCTGTATTATTTCTGTATGAGTTTGTCGATGTAATAATTACAGTTGGACAATATAAATTAAATTACCTCTCAATATTTTCACTTGATTAGCATTTATTAAAAAATGATCTATATTTTCAGTTAGAGGAACCACTACTGAACCACTGTAGCCAGCAGATTCAAACGAGTCAAATCGCTGATATTGATATTATGATATCAATTATTTTAATATGTTAGCATTATTTTATTATATTAAAGTGTGTGTATACTTCTTTTTGTGATTAAATTCAATTAAAATCCATAAACCGTTAAATAATTTTAGATAATAATAGAATATTGGTACATATTTATGATGATTTTATGGCATTATAAAATCAAATACTTTCATATTAACATGATTTTAAAGCTATCGGTTTCATTATTAATTCTTTAAATACCTTTATTTATTTATTTTTCACTATATATAGTTTCCTTGTTTGAATTTTGATGTTTGTAATTTTTTTTGTTTTGATTTAATAGCAAAGTATTTGATTTTATAATGCCATAAAATCATCATAAATATGTACCAATATTCTATTATTATTATCTAAAATTATTTAAAAAGTGTTGTTAAATAAATGAACTAATAAGTAAGAAGAAAGAAAAAGAAAAACTTATGCTAAGGCAATACAAATGTTTCCTTGGCAAATGAAAAATGCATAAGCTGAAGCTATAATTATTAACTGTAAATGAAACCTAAATAGTCATATTTGAAAAGAAGAAAATGAAACACACTCACATATATGATGCAGTGTAATGAGAGTAAGTGAATCTCTCGTAGTCAGAGATACAGGTGTGGGACAGATGCAGTGAACTGGACATCGCCGGGTCTCCAGAGATTAGAGAAATATAAAGCAGGTGGATTAGAGAACAGCTCAAACGTCTTTAACAGATGGACGCTGGAGCTGCTCGAAAAGACACGCTTAAAGGAATAGTTCACTCCAAAAATGAGTTGCTCGTCCTCAAATAAAGTGATCGTGTTGTCTTTATAGTTTTTAATCCTTATAAAATATGAAATAACGTCATACAGGTTTTTAACAGAATAAATGACTTTTGTGGGTGAACTGTTCCTTTAATAATCCACTTAAAAATCTCCAAATGTGTCAAATGTCACGGCGCATTTCACGGCGATTAAAGACTGAAATATCAGCGATCTGTATGTTTAGTTTACTGTGTTTGGCGTTAGAGCAAAACAAACGTATGTCTCAGATTGTCCAAACAGAAGGAGAAACAGTTGTTTAGAAAGACAAACAGACGGCAGAGGAGGAAAAGAGACGGGGAGAGAGAGGTGCGTTAGGGGACGCAACGGTTAACTCTCCGAGCTGGACACAGCTGGGCTTTCGCCAGGCATTCTGGGACTTTTGGCTGTCTGACAAACTGCCTGTGAAGTGATCTGAAATACTCGGTTACGCTGGACGACGGTCAGCTAACTCCAGCGGACAATGAGACGCACTTCAGGTGCGGTTTTAATCTGGAAGAGTTTAATGAAAGCTCAACTCTATGTGTTTAATGTCGATGTCTATATAACTATATTTCAACTGTGTTTATCAGCCTGCATACATATACAAATAAATGGTATTTCATTTATAATGCAGGAATAAACACATTTTCAAAGCGCAGTTTATTTCCATAATGTGATGCGTTTACCATATTCAGCAAAGCTGCAGAATCCTTAAAGGAGTAGTTCACCCAAAACTGTACATTTTCTGAAATACATTTCTGAGGTTGAGTGTGTTTCTTCATCAGATTTGGAGAAATGTAGCATTACATCACTTGCTCACCAATGGATGTGAATGGGTGCCCTCAGAATGAGAGTCCAAACAGCTGATAAAACATCACAATGATCCACACCACTCCAGTCCATCAGTTAACATTTGTTTAGAGCTATTTTGGACTGTTTTGGCTTGTAAAAGGTGGCTGATTTCTCTCCTGATTCAGATGAGATGGACTTTTTCACTGGAAGAAGAGTTATTATAGATTATGGACTCATATTTTTGCTTAAAGCAGCAGTTTGAAATTAAGAAAAGCTTAAGGATGAATTTGTTTCTTATAAGCTTTTCACTTCTCAAGACATTAACTGATGTGTGGATTATTGTGATGTTTTTATCAGCTGTTTGGACTCTCATTCTGACGGCACCCATTCACATCCATTGGTGAGCAAGTGATGTAATGCTACATTCCTCCAAATCTGACAAAGAAACAAACTCATCCTTATCTTGGATGGCCTGTGGGTGAGTAAATATTCAGCAATTTTTATTTTTGGGTGAACTATTCCTTTAAGGAATTGATGTGATGGTGTGAAGTAGGCATTTTCAAAAAATTAAAAGTATGTATGATTTTTGATGATCGTTGAGCAAGTTGTACAGTCCTACCGTTGTGTTTGTGTTGCTCTGGGACAGTTTTGTCTCGGTGATTTCAGTGCCGTCTCATTTGAATAGCGTTCAGTGTTTGTGCGAGTGAGTTCGGGTGATTTGCATTCACTGCAGCCGCTAGAGTTTACAGGTCAATCTGGAGAAAAAACTGGCTTCCTCATTTCTCTCTCTTTTATTATTCTGTGCAATTTTAGACACTAAATAGACACCTAAAATGTCTGAATGGCATTGCATTATATCATAAAATATCAAAGCATTATCAAAATATCAAGTATTTTAAAGGAAAATACTTAAACAGATTTTTCACACAAATAATTTTTGACAGAGAAGTTTCTAAAACATGCACATGAAAACCTTTTCCCAAATGCATTTAGATGCAAACAAAGTGATTGCATTACACATTTCCTTATTTTAAAACAAATCATTTGACATAAAAAGTTTGTCTGGTGAGAAATGCACAAGTATTTTTGTCTTGTTTTCCAGTTCAAATATCACATTCATAAACCGAGAAACATTTACTTGAGATGATAAACGACATCAGATATTAAGAAAAATGAAAAATGCTTTTACTGAAAACAAGACAAATATCTGCTAGTAGGTGTAAAAAATATGAATTAGTTTTAATTTAGCTCGCCCTATTGGCAGATTTCTTTTTAATTTTTTTAAGCATGAAATCACTTCATTTTTTTTATTTCTTTCAGAAAACAATACATCATATGTTTAGTAGTTGTGTTCTAAAGTAAATACAAATCTCAATTTAAGAATATTTAGATTTTGTTCTGAAAACGACAAACGTTCTACATATACTCGATCTAGTGTAGAAAATGAACACAGTCTTTATTATGTGTGTTCGTGATTAGTTAAACATGATGATAATTAATGTAATTCTCTGATTGCTTTGCTAAACATCACCAAAACTCCAGCTGATCGAGATATTGAGATTGTTTGACAGAAAATCAGAGGAATCTGTTTGAACTTCATGTATTGTTTTATTTCAGCTTTTATTTCATTTTTAACAGTTTTAGTTAACAATAACTACCCTACAACTATTCACGTTATAAAATCATTGACAGCCAGAATCCATCCTGCTTTAAAGAACATGTGAAGTGACAGACGACAAAACAGCAGCACGCCTCGTAAACAAAACATAACTGCAACCTGTGGGTCTTAAACAACATCTTAATTTAAGAATAAGCCACACTGATGCATTCTGACCCGCACACGTGTGTCCGCACGCACACACACACACACACACACATACACACACACACGCGCACACACACACCACACACACACACACACACACACACACACACACACACACACGACCGTCTGAGGGTTGATTTGTCTTGTGCCACAGGGAGAGAGAAGTTGGCACAGACCCTCGCCGCCATCTTACACCGAACCGGCACGACGCTGGAGACACAGTGACTCCCAAACACATGCGGACACTACAAAACATCTCAGTGTCACGACATTAGATTCCTTATCATTTCTGTCAAACAATCTCAATATCTCGATCAGCTGGAGTTTTGGTGATGTTTAGCAAAGCAATCAGAGAATTACATTAATTATCATCATGTTTAACTAATCACAAACACACATAATAAAGACTGTGTTCATTTTCTACACTAGATCGAGTATATGTAGAACGTTTGTCGTTTTCAGAACAAAAATAGAAATATTCTTAAATTGAGATTTGTATTTACTTTAGAACACAACTACTAAACATATGATGTATTGTTTTCTGAAAGAAATAAAATGAAGTGATTTCATGTTTAAAGAAGAAAAAATAAATCTGCCAATAGGGCGAGCTAAATTAAAACTAATTCATATTTTTTACACCTACTGGCAGATATTTGTCTTGTTTTCAGTAAAAGCATTTTTCATTTTTCTTAATATCTGATGTCGTTTATCATCTCAAGTAAATGTTTCTCGGTTTATGAATGTGATATTTGA
Organism: Oxygymnocypris stewartii; assembly: GCA_003573665.1. Taxonomy (NCBI): domain Eukaryota; kingdom Metazoa; phylum Chordata; class Actinopteri; order Cypriniformes; family Cyprinidae; genus Oxygymnocypris; species Oxygymnocypris stewartii. Next base: position 36,739 of record QVTF01024433.1, read on the forward strand.
ACTGGAAAACAAGACAAAAATACTTGTGCATTTCTCACCAGACAAACTTTTTATGTCAAATGATTTGCTTTAAAATAAGGAAATATGTAATGCAATCACTTTGTTTGCATCTAAATGCATTGTTTTAGCATTTTAGAAACTTCTCTGTCAAAAATTATTTGTGTGAAAAATCTGTTTAAGTATTTTTCTTTAGAATACTTGATATTTTAATAATACTTTGATATTTTATGATATAATGCAATGTCATTCAGACATTTTAGGTGTCTAAAAATGCACAGATTAAGAGATATTTGGCTATTTATGGCTAAAACAAACATTAATAACAATGACGAATGTGGAATTTATTTATTTTTTAATTAGGGCTAAAAATGTATTATTAAAAAAACATAATGCTAATAATTTTGCATATTGTTGCTTCTAAAAATAAAATGGTAATATTAATACAGTTGTATTGTTACATTTATGTGCTAAACCGTTTTGTTTGGCATTTATGTACTTCAGTCCTGATGCTAAACCAGTTGAGAACCACCTTTCAGACGGACTTAAAGCCCAGAAAACTTTCTTTAATGAACATTTGAATCATTTTGTCACAAATCAGGTTGTGTTTTCTGTGCACATACCAATTTCACACCAATCACGAGCTCTCAGAGCATCTACATCTCTCTCTTTCTCTCTCTCTCTTCCTCCTCCTGCTGCTGCTCTCTCCATCCGAGCTTGGGTCGGAGCACAAAAGCAGCAGCTCTATCTGCATACGCTCTTCATAAAAGAGGCTTTTGTCATGGGCTTTGCACACGTGATCTTCCCGAGTCCACCGGCCCCCCTCAGTCGAGAGAGAGAGAGAGAAGAGCGAGAGAGAGAGAGAACCGAGAGAGAGAGAGAGACCGAGAGAAGAGACCGAGAGAGAGAGACCGAGAGAGAGAGAGAGAGAGAGAGAGAGAGAGAGAGGAGAGAGAGAGACCGAGAGAGAGAGAGAAGATAGAGGAGAGAGAGAGAGAGAGAAGAGACCGGAGAGAGAGAAGAAGAAGAGAGAGAGAGACAGGAAGGAAGAGAGAGAGAGAGAGAGAGAGAGAGAGAGAGAGAGAGAGAGAGAGAGAGACTGAGAGAGAGAGAGACAGAGAGAGAGAACAGGAGGACCGAGAGAGAGAGAGAGAGAGACCAAGAGAGAGAAGGAGAGAGAGAGAGATTGAGAGAGAGAGAAGGACTGAGAGAGAGAGAAAGAGAGACAGAGAGAGAGAGACTGAGAGAGAGAAGAGGGACTGAGAGAGAGAAGAGAGAGAGAGAGACTGAGAGAGAGAGAGAGAGAGAAGAGAGAAGAGAGAGAGAGAGAGAGAGAGAGAGAGAGGGACCGAGAGAGAGAGAGACTGAGAGAGAGGAAGACCGAGATAGAGACCTGAGAGAGAGGAGACACCGAGAGAGAGAGACCACCGAGAGAGAGAGACAGGCACGGACAGACAGACAGCTCTATCTTTAGAAAAGGAAACGCTGGGGGTGGGTATTATTAGGCCAAAGCCCCCCCGTTAACTCCGGCTCTGTCGGTCTTTAGGTGAGAGGCTACACTCAGACGGACGGATTGTAGAGTTCATCTCGTCACAAGTAAAAGTCAAGCGTCCTCTGCTTGAGCTGAATGCGTCGAGTGGTCTTAGATCGGGATTTAGATGTCAGAGAATCTGCGTTATTATTATCAACTGAAAAAGGTTTTGCATTGAAGATTGCAGGCTTGTTGAGTGCAAACACAATATAGAGACACAAAATAAAGTCAATTATTTCTAAAATTACTTTATTAGAAAGTGCTTTTAAATGTTAATAATAACATATTTATTTAAAATGATTATTTAGCAAGTAACCTCAATTACAGCACATTCTCTTACATACAAGTCCATCATTGATTTAGTTTTTAGAAGCAATGCTAGAATGCATTTTAATTTAGTAAATATAGTTTTGAAGGCATAATTTAGTATTTTAGAATGTAATATGAATGGAGGGTTTGGACAGATCAAACTTTAAATTTTTTTACTATAAGGGTAATTATTTCTAAAATGACTTTATTTGAAAATACTTAATGATATCTGATTACAGCATGTTTGTGGTTGTTGTGGCATTTAAATAAAATAAAATGATTATTTCGAAAATCTCAATTACAATTACAGCGCTTTCTCTTAAATCATGTAAGAGGCAATATAACAGTAAATATACAAGGAATCATTTCTATAGTGTTTAGAAGCAATGCTATAATTGAAACTGTTTTTCAATCCTAGTTTTATCATTTAGAATGTAATATAAATGGATGGTTTTATATCGTTTTTAGATGAAGTCAGTTATTTCTAAAATAGCTTTATTTGAAAGTACTTGATGTCTAAATCCAGCATGTTCGTGGTCGTGACGTGAGCTTCTCCTGTGGCTTTTAAATTCAAATCATATTTACAAATAATACAAAATCTATAGCGCTTTCACATTACAATAAATATACAAGTAAATCATTTCCATAAGTTTTAGAGGCAATGCTAGATAGACTGTGCAGTTTAGTTAAGTGCATTTTATCTTTAAAGCCTAATTATATATTTCAGAATGTTATAGAAAAAAATATTATAGAAGTTAGTTGCAGCAATTTATTAAATGTAAAATATGGTAAAATACTAAAGAAAGTAAAACCTCAAAGTCTAGATAACAAAAAAAGTGATGACTGAATTTTCAAAATACCTTTTGTTTTATTATTATGGCTAAATACAGTCCAAATGAATGTTCACTGGGCAAGTTAAAACTATCTAAATGAAAAAATGCTGAATATGATTTTGTGATCAGAAACATCCTCCGTTATCAGTTTGAATCTGTATATTGTCAGTTTGTCTGCATGACTTTTGCTGTTTGACTCGAAATGTATTTGAACACATTTAAAGAGTCTGAATGTCACTACATTACATATTTGATTCGGTATTCTGTCATTTATTGTACAATTACACATGACTCATCATTTACAAAAAGAAGTTTTAAATGCTAAACAGTAGTTGTTTGTGGGTAGTTTGTTAATGTGATTCTCTACACCTGTGAACTGAAGGAGAACTGACTTTATACATGATGAACAAGAGTCCAGCGAGTGAAGTTTTTAGATTTTGCCATCTAACGGCATCCAAATATTTTTAATGTTACTGTATTTACAAGCATGAAGGATTATTGAGTTCATATTGCCAAGATATTGCATTATATACATGTATGCATTTAGCAGATGCGTTTATCCAAAGCAGCTAATGTGAACATGATTATGGATTTTGATTGTATTTTAATCACAAATTGCGAATGACATCAAAATTGCATGCAGATGGGTCTTTGTTTTACTCAAGAAATCACATAAAGTCCAAGTGCTTTTAGATTACTTCAATTATAAATGTAGATGTACAGATTTGAGCTCGGTTGATGTTAATACATTCAGCGTAACGCAAAAATCTAAACGTGGAACGTTCTTATTACTTTGGATAATGTTCTGGCATTATTCAGCGTGTTTCTAGTAGCATTAATAGAAAGTGTGTTTAAAGTTATCTGATCAGTAATAATGCTCTCAAAACATGTATGGAACATTGTAGCTGTTTTTTAAATAACATTCCGAAATGTGCAAAATGAAAATGGAATGTTCGTTTAACCAAGAAAAAAGGTTTTTGGAATGTTTGGAAAATGATCAAAAGGAAAGGTTAACATTTGCATAACCAAGATTTGAAATTGTATTGTGATAAAAAGGTGCCGTTAAGGTTAATATAACCAAGAAAAACATTCATTAATAACATTTGTATAACCTAATGCTAATGTTAGCAAAATGTTCTTTACACTCTTTTGTGTGACCTCAAATAAATCCGGAAAGCTGATGTTTGTTGCTCGTTTGTGCTGGTTAAAAGCTTTTAAACTCTGACATCTGTGCGCACAAGTGTATTGTAATGGCCCGGTTACGTGTTCATGTGCAATCAGAGAAACGGTTTCCTCTCGACGGCTGGCGTTGAGCGTCGATATCTGGTCTGTGAAGAGGACACCGTGGGCGTGTCGGGTTCGACTGGAGGAACTTGATGATGATGCCCGGTCCAACAGGACTTTGCTGACGTGGCACTTAGGCAGGTCCCAGTGCAAGAGTATTTAATGCCCTTTATAGGTGAATTTGTGCACACATACGCCAACCTGCCGCGCGTTTCATTGTCCACAGCGTTCGTATCCGCTGAATTTTAAACGCCGTAGATTTCTGTGAAATTCCCATACAGTAGGTTTCGGTTCGCACCTGGTTTGTTTCAGTGCTTTTCTTTTCTGACCAGTTTCTTTCTCTCTCCCTCTCTCTTTTAATTCGGTCCGCCGTGTGCCAGGTCACGTCCCGTGCCAGCTTTGGATGAAGAGTGACCCAAACAGAAGGACACCGCTTCAGTCAGACTCCCTTCACAAGACGCAAGCGGCAGCTGCGAGAGAAGACCTGAAACAGCACGAGGAGCTCCATGCACATCTCCACCGGGTGAGTCCTCCTTCTTATTGTTGGATTGAGTCTCAAATGCATTCAAATACATGAACAAAACATGCAAGCCTTTGGTATGAAAATACTTTACACTATCAATTTATGTTTGCATTGAAACAGAGGACCGCTGAGGTTTGCATTTCATGTTTTTGTTAATTCACTTTGAAAACGATCTGCAGAGAAAATGATTTCATTCTTATTTGAGTAAAGTTTAACATGGGACATTTTTACCAAACTAAATAACTTCAGCTCATATTTATCAAGAAGTGAGTGCGTAATATTTTTGTTAGGAAATGGACAGATCATCTAAAAACTAGAAAATGATTGAAAATGAAAATGTTTTATAGAAAATGGTTGTATTGTAATTTCTTGCTTCTCGTTTTAGAGAAAATGTACAATCATAAGAAATTATATTGCATGTGTTTCTGATTCATATTTTATATGATTGAATATCACAGGCAAATAATATTTAAGTGTCTTTACACTGGTGTGTTTGAATTATATTTGCTCACACCTTTATTCATCGTATGAGAAATATGATATTTCTGAATATCTTTTTATGAGGTATTATCAGAAAATATTGTGGTGTTTGGTTCATTGAATATCAGTGAAGACAGTCTGTGATGAGAGGCATTTAATAATCATTATTAATTTCTAATCTTAATCTATAAATAATATTTGGCTATTCTAGTGTAAATATATTGACACAGTTTGTGCAGTTGAACACAATTGAAATGCTTAAAATCATAATGTGTTTTAAAAAGTCTAATTACGTGAATATTTTTATAATCACAGAAGAAAAAAACAGGTATTAATTATTTCTTATGACTATTGAGTGTAGCTAGTTAACTCTGTTTTGCACAAAGACACTATATATTTCCCCTCTCAATGTTTTATTTTAGACACAGGACATGCATAATATGTATTTATAAATATTTAATATTTTAAGGGCTTTGCACAAACTTTGAATGGGAAAAAATAAATCCGAAACATTTGTCTTTTATGTAATTTCTAGTTCTACTGAAGTTTTACACAAACGTACTTCGATATTTTATCATCTGAAGATAGAAATGTTGGATTTGAGCAATTATTTATATTACGAAATTAATTATTTACTTAATTATAAGCTTTCTTTCAAATGCAACTCTAGCATTTTTACAATTATTAGAAACCAGTTTTTAATTTTTGAAAACATTACTTCTCAAATTGTCTGAAAGAAATCTCTTGCTTTCTTTGAAATGTTTCATTAAGCTGAACATTTTGGAAATAACATTATGAAGAGGTTTTAAAAGATTAATTGTGTTTAATCGACTCGTATGAAGGTTGAGATTTGCGTGTTATTCTTGATTTCTGGATTGCGTCAGATCAGGTGCGCGAGCGTGAGAACCTGGTTTCGCTTGGATGATGCCAGAGGTCAAGGGTCAGCAGCAGTTAATGAAGTCCCAGGGGTCATTCCCGAGGGCCTGACCCGCTTGTCGGCAACACTTAATGTGAGCGTAATCTTTACCTTGTCAAAGCAAACAACTGTCGCACCCTCTCAATTTAGCTTGAACGGCCCCTTGAGTAGCACTTTTGACCCAGGGGTCGTGACCTTTTTGTCTGACTCAGCGGGGAGTCAATGGAGCAGTTCTTTAGGCACGTGTGGAGGTCAGAGGTCAGACCACCATAAACGGCCTTTTTTGTGTGAAGTCAGGAGTTTATTTGCGCACCACAGCCTGTGACGGATATGTGAAGTTATTTAAATTCAGTCTAAATTGTGTGGTTTTTTTTTTTTTTCAGAAGTAATTAAAATTCAGTGAGAAACATTTGATGAATGATATTTTTCTTGTGTGCAACTTGCATGTTTGGACAGCAGCTGTTTGCTTTAATTTCACACAGTAGAAACAAATAATGCTGCTCTTTTGAAGAATAATTACCTTAACTCTTAGTATCATTTTCCAGACACGAAAGACAATCGCAGTGCTGACTCAAATGTGCTGCTAAATATTTGTGCTGGTTTGCATAATATTCCATTTCAATATCCAGTTAAAGTCTGGTTCATCTGATGAAGGATCCTTTAGAGAAACATTCAATATAGCTTCCCTTGCTTGAGGAAAAAAAGTTGCATTGGCATTGCATTAAAATAAATACAAATGCATTTAAAAATCTGTTTTAAGGCAACAAATACATTAATTTTAATACAATTGTTATGCATTTTATTGTTGGTTAATGCAATTGTTTTGCATTTTAATGTTTATATTAATGTTATGCATTTAAATTGTTTTACTGCAATTGTTTTGCATTTTAATTGTGATTTCAATGCAATTGTTGCATTTGAATGCAATTAATTGCATTCAAATAATGTTTTATTTGAATGCAAATTTCAATGCATTTTTATTTTAATCTTAATGCAATTATTTATTTGTTCAAATTAAAATGAATAACAATTGCACAAAACGAAATGAGAACACACTGAAATATTTGTTTCATCCATGCATTTTTTATTCTCTGTAAAGAAAGAAAAAATAGCTTTGCAGCATCAGTCAAAACTCATTTGAAATATATACATATATATGTTTTTCCCAGTGCAATCTTTGTGTTTCTTACAGAAATGATCTAAAAGGCTTCAGACAGTCGACTTTTACGAGATGGTGGCAGCCGCCATTTTGTGACATGTGCTTGGCCTCAGAGAGGTGAAGTGTATTTGCGTGAGTGTTTGCACAGCAAACATATTAATATTAGCATTATGTTTTCAACAATCCTCATGTTCTAGTGTCAGTCACTGAATGTGGCATCTGGGTGCGTTTAGCACGTAGCATCCCTCACATGTTTTCTCGTGCACTCTGCAGTGCAATAATTGTGCACAGCTATTGGGATTTATGATGCATCTGAAATATGCTGTTCTGTTTTTTCACTAATGGGAGCCGTGTTTAGACATAAAGGCGGTGTTGAAGTTCAGGTCATTAATAGTTGGCCAGGGACCTGTAAGCAAACGCTTGTCTTTGTTTGAACCCGACAGCACAACTGCTGCATGAGCGCCAACAAACAACTACAAAAAACGAATACATGGACGTTCCTGCTAAATAACAAAAGATAAGCCGCTGCTGTGCTGCTCGCTCGGCCTTTTGGGGATGCAATGGGCTATCTGAAGTTCGAAATGAAATATAAGCACGTACGGTTTTATCTGCGACGCTGCCGATTGGTCCAGAAGCCGTGGCGAGATGTGACGTGGGAGGAAAACGGCGGGGGTCCCTACATGATGTCCAACAGGCGCACGATTCCACGCAAGCTTGCTTTTTCCACTCCGAACAAACTAACTTTGCAGTTCTGCTTGGCAGTGTGGTTAGTGTGTGAGACAGACGTGAGCAGCGGCGAAGGGGACGGGTGCGCCCTCGTGCATCGGCCATGTTAGATCGCAGCATTCACACTTTTAGACACAGAAAGACGCTGGTTAGGAAAGTAGCCCCACCTTATGAAATGTCACAAGTCTTCCCACAATCCCCTGAGACACTGCAAAAGAGAAGTGTTGAGTAAGTCCGCAAGAGCTGGAAAGAGATTTTCGCAGTTCGCAGGCTTTCTCTCTTTCTGTGCTCTCATTAGTTGAGCCGCTGAGGGGGAGAGAGAGAGAGAGAGAGGAGAGAGAGAGAGTGAAAGAAAGAGAGAACGAGAGAGCGTGCGCTGCATTCGGAGGGAAAAAAAAGTGTGTACAGTGAGCCCGGCCTCGAGGGGTTCCGGAGGCGAGAGCCAGAGCAAACAGAACCGTTTTGCGGTGTCGTTTTCCTTTGAATTTATTACAATAGCGCCTGCCGTAGTGTCAGACACTGGGAAATGGAGGGAAACGATATCACGACACTTCCCTTGCTGCACGGTGAGGGTGTGTTTGAGGGAACGTCTCATGTTTTTGTCATTTCTTTCCCAGCCTCGTTCTGTCCCACCGAAGGGAGGGATTTAAGGGAACGGGGCAGATGGACGGATGAAACGAGGGGTAGGAGAGAGAGAGAGAAAGGGCACATGAGAGAGCAGTATCGTGGGGCGGAGTCTGTCGGTTTTCCTGCTTTCTCATTGGCTGGAAGGTCAGAGCTGTTCTTTAAATCCAGTGCGGAGGCTCTGATGGTTGGATGTGGGTGTTTCTTTAAGTACAGGCACTTTTGTGAACCAGGGGTTGATTTTTATTCACCAACATACTTAAGTTTTTCACAATGTATGAGAGATGCTTTCATTTAGGTTTGCTTTCAAATATTTGTCCTAACCTAGTACGATGAAAATGCATTGTTAAAATATGATTGCGTTTTTAAAATTGTGATGATCTAAACAAAAAGTGACCATTTCAATATTTATTTTTTGTGCATAAATTACAACCGTTGTTATCAACTGCGGTGTAATCTCCACTACGACAAACCGTTTTGCCCCTAATAAGCTTAGTCCGTGAAGACCTCGAGATGATATATGATACTTGATGCATTAAGTAAATATCATGTTAGCAGAACATTCCTGTTGTGCATCATTACTGGACATGTTTAGTAGACCATTAAAATGAACTAGTAAGATTCTGAAAACGTCTGTTCTAGAAAAGTCTATTTTCGAAGTCGAGAGGAGTTGCTGGTTAAAGGACCGGTTCTGTCATTAATGACTTGCCATGTTGTTTTAGGCAGCTCTTTTCTGTATATCATTCTTAATCGTCATAACAGTAGTCCATGCAACTTGTGCACTATATTCCAAGCCATGAGGAGTCACATTATGCTTTATTTGAGCAAGACGTCAAAGTTTAATTTTGTCAGTGAACAAATATCCTCCTTTTTTCACGTTCATGTCCAGAATTCAAAATTAGCGTGTTCGGACACATGTGAACCAGCGCCATTTTGGCATCAAATACTTGGACGCGCTGAATCGTTTTTATGGTTGTGGTGTTACTAGTTCTTTTGGATTATTCAGAGACGTCTACTTTGGTTCAAGAATAAATAAACCTGCAGCATTCAGGGTTTAGAAATGTTAAGGGAACTTTTAAAGCAAACCTTTAAAGCAGTCAAATGAATGTTTGATGGAAAGAACTACAAATAAATCTACTGTTTATGTTCAGAAACTGTGTGGAATTCAAAG
>QVTF01024435.1:0-46224 GCA_003573665.1 Oxygymnocypris stewartii
GTGTGCATGTTAACTGTTGGCTAATCGGTAGCTCTCAAAGAGCACCCTCAGCTCACCTGGGGGCTCCCAATCCTATTAGCCTAACTGTCCTGATGGCACGCATCGGGAGACCGCGGCGTTTGATCACCGGTGCTTAGCCGAGAGAGTTGTTTTCTGGCTGATGAGTGCAGAGGGAAGAGAGGGCTTTAAAACTACAGACTTGGCAACCTGATCTCCTTAACTCTCGTCAGAAAGAGGGAGAGTTCAGCACCCTGCCTCTAGTTTTGACACCCCTGTGCGGTTGGAGGTCTTTAAAGTGCTGATAGTGGCTGAGAGGCGTGACGCCGCACATTACTCTTTAGCTGTGTTTGTTGAGTGTGTGTGTGGAGTGTGAGTCTGAGAGTTGTATGTGTGCCATATCATCTGCTTCATCACGCGTGTGAGTAATTTAGTCATCTGGGTCATTTCTGATATGCAGTACATTTTTATGTCACATCATATGCCTTAATATATGCAATACAATATAAAAAATAAATAAGAAATATGGAAATCAAATTAGTTTTATCATATTAGTAAATTTGATCACATTATCCAAATCAGTGAATCAGAATAATTATTGTTTTAAACTACTTTGGTTGTTTGACTGGTAATTATTTCATAATTTTTCATGAATCTCTTATTTAATTTTATATCCTTCTAGTATTTTAGTGAAATCCATTTAACAAATAAAAGCCAGGTACATAATTACTTCATCCTCCAGGAAGTGACATAATTTATTGCAGACAAAAAAAGCACAAATGGAAATAAATTACTCACCCTCATGTCGTTTTAACCCTTCAAGTCCTTTGTTCATGTTCGTAACACAAATAAAGATATGTTTGATGAAATCCGAGAGCTTTCTGACCCAACACAACTACCATATTCAAGGGCCAGAAAGGTGGTAAGGACTTCATTAAAATAGTTTATGTGACATCAGTGGGTCAACCTTAATTTTATGAAGCTACAATAATATTTTTTGTGTCACTTAGAGCTATTCAGTTTCTCATCCAGATTCACTGTCAATAATTGCTGACACATAGTAACTGAAGCATAAACACATTATAGTGACATTTATTTATAGAATCCAAAATGTGTACACTTTTAAAATTACATATATATTTATCATTTATAATCTAAATATTTTTTCCTATATTTCTATTTCTGTACATAGTACATTATTTAATTTGTGTTTTTTTTCTTATATTGGTGTTATATTGCATCCCTACTGTGTTATTCCTATGTATGTCTGTACTATCATGCATGTCTGCATTATCTCAACAAAAAGTGGTCTGATAAAGACACAGATTGTACATGCTGTGTTTGTTGTATCTTAAAATAGTTTACATAGTTGAAATCACAAGAATATCAGCTTTCCATGGATATATGACATACATGTTTTTTTTTGTTTTTTGTTTTTTACTTTGAGTTTTTGTTTCTGACGACTTTACCCTGTCACCACTAGGCGTCCCGCCGGCGGGATGCTGGATTCTTACTAACCCTTTCTAAATACACCACACATACACTTAACGATAAAACAAAGATAATACCAGATGCTCACTCCTGCTATGCAGCACTTTTTAAAGGAATTATTCACCCAAAAATGTGCTGAAAATCGACTTGTCCCCAGGTCATCTAAGATGTAGATGAGTTTGTTTCTTCATCCAGAGTTAACTCAAAAGATTTGTGGAAATGTAGCATTTAATCTCTTCATAGCCAAAGGATCCTCTGCAGTGAATGGGTACCATCAGAAAGAGAGTCCAAACAGCTGATACAAAAACATCACAATAATCCACATGTAATCCACATGACTCCAGTCCAATTAACATCTTGTGAAGTGAAAAGCTGCGTGTTTGTAATAAGTAAATCCATCTTTAAGCCGTTTTAAGTTCAAACTGTCGCTTCTGGACAAAATACAAGTCCATAATCCATGATAACGCTTCCTCTCGTTTGTCCTCTCACATCAAAATCCAACAACATATTTGTTTAAAATGGTTTAGGACTGTCGCTTGTAAGCAGTGCTTGATCTGTGCATATTTCTCTCCTGATTCAGACAAGACAAGATTGTTTATTATTATTTTTTTACTGGAGAAAGTAGTATTATGGATAGCGGATTCATAATTTAGCCAGAAACAATAAAAAACTTTTCATTAGCATGCAAAAACCTTTTGCATCCTTCCTTTTTGTCAAGCTCTCTCTCTCTCTCTCTCTCTCTCTCTCTCTCTCTCTCTCTCTCTCTCTCTCTCTCTCTCTCTCTTCTCTCTCTCTCTCTGTTTTGTCAGCATGGGGAGTTGTAGTCAGAGTGGTCAGTAATGTTTTGTGCAGGCATTACTCTATTGGTAAGCATCAGTCTCCTCCACCCTGCTCACTGGCTCAGAGACCCATGTGTTTCCAAATGCCTCTGGATGGAAAATCGAAGCACCGCTTCTCTGTTTATCAAGAAGCCGTTCCGTCACTTCGCCTGGCCAAAACTTGCTACAAATTGGCAAACGCACCAACGAACACACACACACACACACACATACACATCTACAGAGTTGACTGAAAGCAGTTTAGGCTGTGTTCGTTTTTATTACTAATGTCAGGAGAGAGGTGAGATGTGGCTAATGCACACACACACCAGGCACAGTCACACTCACACTGAAAGCCTTGGTGTGTGGCCCGGCCGGTTTTGTATGGACGCTGAGAGACCTTTACTTTGCTATATGTATATATATATTTCAGTAAAAACATTTACATTGTTAAATACATATTTTTGCTTAATAGTATTTCACAATATCACAGTTTTGTTGTAGGCCTATACGTAATTAAATAAATGTAAACTTGGTGAGCATTCAACATTTTTCTAAATTATACTGACCCCAAAGTTATTTTCATTATTAATGGGCTACTTTATGAAAAAATACTTTAATAAGGCTAATATCTCTGGCCTTATGTTTTTATATTTTTTTGAATGAATAAACATTTACCCTCATAAAGCATTTTTAGACTGATTACCTTCAGCCTTACTTTGATGCCATGCTTTTGAGGTCAAGATTGTTTCTTTTCAAATAATACATTATTTTTCTTTAAAAACACATTCGAGCGATATCTAAACTCTCATTATTACGAATACACCATTTTTGTGTGTTATGGCCAAGAGATGGGAGGTATTTTTGAGAGTCTGTGGCCTTGCTAAATCCTTCAATGTGAGTAAATTACAGTGGTTATTTAATGGGCCTGTGTTCCGTGCATCCCTTTGTGGTGTATATGTAGCTTCCTTACACTCAATTCTCCTGGCCTTGTTGTTTCGTAATTTAGCATCTCGCTCAGACAGCTTGTACAAAGAGGACAGAGGTTAAACAACAGCGTGCTGAACTCTTCACCGCTGCGACTCACCTCACAATGATGGCATGTAATAGAGCATTGATCTGAAGGAAACCAGGTCAATTTTGTGGAGATCAATGCAGTGCTGGGTGCTGAATGACAGTGGAAGCCGACTGAGATCATTTTGAGTTAAATTAGAGACAAGCCTATAAAAATGCAAAGGTTATTTTAACTAATATCCTGGCACCTTATGAATCTTATGAGGTGTGAGAACTAAAACAAGTTACTGCACTGATTCCAAAAATCATCTTTAGCCTAGTTTTGAAACAAAATGTTCAACACTCCAATTCTGACATAAAGCCTCCAAAAAACATGCATAACTGAAAGTATGGCACTCCTTCATTAATTTATCATTACAGGGCATTCATACACTGTTTTTAAATCTAAATTCAGAGTAGAGCTGTTACTTATGAAAAAACCTATGCAAAACACAGACATCAGTTTTGCAGTTTGTGCCCCCATAAGTAACTGTTGCACATTTTACAAATAAATAAATAAAGAGAAAAACAGATTATACACACTCTGGCATATAAAATGACATTACACAGCTGCCACACTCTTGCACATCGAGACTCTCAGAGGTCGCAGTGCATGACAGAAGATTCATTTAAAATTCCTTAAGAGTGATCAATTGTGGCCCGCAAAGACTTACTTCACTCGCATATTTGTAAATAGACCCTTTGTAAATACTGCCTTTCTTGCCTGTCAGACGGCTGCACTGTGCACAGTTGCATTAAAAATTGATCTGCGGCAGTGGCAGGATAGGAAAGGCTTAGCACATTGCCAAATGACTGATTAAAAAGGAAGAGCTTTAATCTTTGCTTAAAAGTGTCGACCAGCTTGGCATGCCCTCCGCCCTGTGCCCTACCTCGAGCTGGAGGAGAGGGAGGGTGGAAAAGTGAGCAAAGGGGGGAGGGGATACTGTATTTCTGCATAAAGCAGGTCAAGTGTGGGGTGAAGACCATGTTAAAATGCTTGTTCTGAGAGAATTAGGGAGAATTATTGTACTCAGTCTTTTCTGCCTACTCTTGATTGGAGGGCGGTTTTGTTCACAAAATAAATAAAATGAATTTTGTACAAAGAAAATTCACTCATCATTTACCATCATATAATTCCAAACCTGTTTGACTTTCTTTCTTCTGAAGAAAGAGAAGATATTTTGGATAAATTTAAAACAGCTTCTGTCTGTACAATACATACGTATGGATGGATGGATGGATGGATGGATGGATCAATTCTGACTTTTTCAAGATACTCAGAAGTTTCTGAGAAGAAATGTCAGAATTGTGAGATAAAAAATATATTTAAACTCAGAATTCAGAATCCAAATTCTAAGTTTATATCTCACAATTCTGACTTTTTTTCTGAAGGCAAATAAGTCTGAATTGTGAGATACTGTAAAATGTGCAATTACTTTTTTTATTTTAGTATTTTATTTTATTTTGTTTAATTTATTTATTTATTTTTATCCCATGGCACAAACAAGATCCCATAGGTTTGGAACAACATGAGGGTGAGTAAATGTTAAGGTGACCTTTGAAAGTGAAGTATGACATTTTTTGTTTGTTTTAGTTTTTTATTATTATTATTATTATTTTATTTTTTCCTGTATTGAAATGCAGAAACCACTATAAGCAAGCCATGGAAGACTGATTCCTGCCCTGGGACAGGAATATCGGTTTGTCCAACCAATGGCTCACAGGAGTTTTTTTTTGCAATTTGTAAAATAGTGACTCAAGTGACAGAAATAATATACTTTAATTCAGTTAGAATGAAGTCATTGTTCACTGTCTTTATAATTAATTCGATTTTTGTACATAAATAGTAGTTGTGTAATGAACAAATTTGTACTCACAATACTAAATGATAAGAAGTCTTTCAATAAGTGACATAAAAGAAGAAGGAAAGAAGCACGATGAAAAAAAACAACATAAGATGTAGACAGACATGCTCTTCATGTTCGTAGAAGCCAAGCCTTATAGATGGGGTGTGTGTGCCTGTGTGTGTTTTCACTGGCATTGCAGAGAGGAGCAGGGGGAATAGAAAATCTGATTTCACAGAAACTGGAGCTCGCTTCAAAGAAGATAGAAACTATCCCCCACTGATAGAGCTCAAGCAAAAGAAAACAGCAACCAAGTATGTAACGCAGACAAACACGCATGCACACATTGACACAAGCGCATACGCTCATGCTTAAAACTCAAGCACTCAAACACAAGTTATCTTTCCCTTCAGTACTGCACAACACGTGTCCCCCTCTCATTAATCACATCCCCAGCATCCACACCCATTCTTTATCCCTACTTAACTTCATCCTTCTTTTCTCATTGTCAATCGGGCATTTATTATCATTAATGGTGTTGTTTTATCTATGGATATCAGAATTTACAGTACTTCAATGAGTAAAAATGATGCAACCATTGCAACCTTTCTAAAGCATCAGTAGTATTGAGTACCAGCACAGAATCCTTGGGTTTAACATTAACATTGGTTCAAAACGTTTGTGTAGTGAGGTTTCATTGTGAACATTGTGAGTTGGCTTGTGAAAAAATTGTATAATGTATTGTTAATGTTAATCAAACAACAATACTGACAAACGAAAGAAAGAAACATCTCCCTACTATTTATTAGATCTTTATTTAAAACTTAACAGGCAATCTGAATAACTTGCAGCAATGTGCATCGTATAAA
Organism: Oxygymnocypris stewartii; assembly: GCA_003573665.1. Classification (NCBI taxonomy): domain Eukaryota; kingdom Metazoa; phylum Chordata; class Actinopteri; order Cypriniformes; family Cyprinidae; genus Oxygymnocypris; species Oxygymnocypris stewartii. The sequence continues at coordinate 6,073 of QVTF01024435.1, forward strand.
AAAAATTGAAAGCATTTTAATTTTAAAATACTTGGAAAAAAAAATGTAATCAAATATTCATATTATTTCTGTATAAATACAGAAATGTGCAATATCATATTAGCATTTTTATTAGCATTTAATTTTTTTGTCACATCAAGATGCTTTGTAAATCCTTAGTCTCACTCTCTCTCTCTCTCTCACTCTCTGTCTTTGTCTTTCTATCTCACTTTCTTCATTGGCCGTCCACCATTCTGCAAGAATCGTGAGCTAAACCAATCAGTTAGAAGATGATGGGCCAAAGCATATAGAATCATTCGCCACAATATAAATATCAAGTTTAGAAATGAATCACTTAGAGAAGCTGATAAAAATGGGCCATAGTCAGCCTGTCTGCTCCACTTTCACCAAGTGAGTGCTTCATTAGCCAGTCTCTTTCCACTGTGAGAGTGCAGTGTGAGATTGAGCGAGGGAAAGAGAGAGAGAGATACCTGCTAAATTATTTATGGATAAAATCCTACTTAATTGGTATCAAGTTTTTAAATGGGGTCAAATGTTGTTGTGCAGCATCACACAGGCTGTTCTTTTACCCAGTGCAGGGGCATCACATCAGATGCTGAGCGCACATCAATTGCGTTCAAGCCTTTGATGGCCGCGTCCGGCTGTGACATGTCAGGACAAAAAAAAGGGGGGGGGGGGAGTGAAAAAAAACAAGTGAAGTATATCACTCTTGTGGTTCCTTAGCTTCTTATGCAGACAAATTTGTAGAAGTCTATCACTAAAGGCCTTGTTGGCCACCAAGCTTGCACAAATACAATGCACTTATTTGAAGTCTATTATTAGTGCAAAGTAAGTGATGTGATGAGCAAGGGAAATCCTGCAATGATAATGTGCATTATATAACTTTTAAATGCGGGTAAACTGCTTTGAGATACTTTATTTACCATATTTTAGTGCTGTGCTGTTATGCCTTTCTCCATCTGTGTATGTCTTGCTTTATATTGTGTTATGTAAATAGTTTGTTTTATTTGTTCATTCCATGTGTATTTTTTATGTCTTTGAGTGTCTAGCACAATGTGTTCCTCTAATCGCTGAGCTTTCCCAGAGGGAAATGCTATTGCTCAGATGTTGCTCTTTCATAGCTCATGAAACTTAATGTGTTCAATCTTAAAGGGATAGTTCAACCAAAAATTTGTATTCTGACTTTTTATTTGGAATACAAAAGAAGATATTTTGAAAACTGCAGGGCCTACTGACTTTCATTGTTTGAACAAAAACACTTGCTCACAGTTTCTGAAGCTATAGCTCATTTTAAAAAAGCTACACACAAAACCCCAAAACACTCAGTTGAAAGCTATCAGTTTAAATCACACTCAAAACGATTTTAACTATTCTCGAAATGTGTTTTCGAATCCTAACTCATACAAATATACAATTGATCAGCTCTTATACACCAACTACACAAGTACAAATGTAAAACACTACTATCTTGTATCTGGCATATTCAGTGTGCAGGGGGTCACACAGCCATTTGTCATTCACTCACACATATGTGTATGAGCACAGATACTGTATATACAATTTGTATGCAGAGTCAGTATATATTTACACTATAAATGGAAATGCAAGGGAGATTATTTATTTCTCAAAATGTAGGTTTGATAATGTATTTTTTATTTTTTAAAGAAAGCAATTTTAGAAAAAAATTGATATAAAAAACAATATGTATGTGTGTGTGTGTGTGTGTGTGTGTGTGTGTGTGTGTGTGTGTGTGTGTGCGTGTGCGTGTGCGTGTGAGTGTTTGTTCTGCGGGAGAAAGAAAGTCTTACAGCTTGGAACATCATGAGGGTGAGTGGATGAACTATTTTGCAGGAACTATTTTTTTATCAACTTGCCTCAAATGTTAAATAAATAAATAAGAGACAATTATCAGCATAAAGTTTATAATTATTAATGTCAATAGGAATTTTTTGGGCTTATATTAAAATATTTCAACCTGGTCTCATAAAAATACGTACCTTTGTGCTCTTTCTGTGCGACACCGTTTTATGTACTTTACTGCACGTTTCGCCGCAGTTTCAAAGAGAAATGTCCACTGAGTGGCGTTAAAACACAGGTTAAATACGTGAACCCGGGCTTGTTTTTATTACGTAGATATAGGTACATACTGCTGTGTTTTTATCACGCTGCTACAGAAACTTATTGCAGCGGTTCAGAATTCAAATATCCGGGGTGTGTCCAAGTTAATGCTCTATTATGCCCTACATCAAACCCAACCCTAAACCTACCCGATAGTGTTAACAAATGCAAAACTGATATAAAAAAGTATTTATTGATGCAAACGTGCCATTTCAACTTCCTTATATGCAGATTTAAACTGCTTTTACGAACCGTGATTAACGTTACACGGAATTCAAACCGGAGCTCCTCGCCTCCTAAGTACGTCTCCGTACTCCGTGAGCTACCAAACAAACCTACTGTCTATGAAAACCCATAGATACAGACTGTATATGTGTGATGCTAATGTTCAAAAGCATCGGTTTTCAAATCTCCCAGCATATTAATGTTGTTTTTAAGTCATAACATGATATTCTTTAAGTAGTTGTGCGAGAATTACACTTAATTAATCAAAACTCTGTAAATTGTGTGAAAAGGAGTAAAAGGTGTCATAGTTTTACTGCCTCTAGTGTTTGTTTATTTTGGAAACTGCAGTAATATGTAGTTATTGGTACATATTTCGTGTGTCGCTAAAAAGTGCACCCAAGTACTTAAATGCTATGAGACTAGGTAGAAATATTTTGAGACACCTCCAAAGGAGATACATGTGAAATTACTGGGGTCTTACTTAGAAGCAACATTTGTCAAGCAGTTTAGCTCATTGTTGAGGAAAAGGTAAAAAACATTAAAGAGATTTCATTTCTGACATTTCTTTCCAATGGGTTTCCCTGAGTCATTGCCTACATCTCTGTTTCTCATTCTGCATGACCACTATGCATCCAAACTAGACATACCTTGTCTTTTGGAGCACTGTAGACAGCCTAATGCTTATAGCACACACTCTTTCCTCCCCTTTCCTCTTTCCCATCCTCAAACAGGTTGGCTAGACCAGTTTTCACTCAACCACACACCACTGTCAGGCTTTGGTCTGGTCCACTGCAGCATCTGCAGCCGGCCCAGCACAACCTCCAGCGCATGGATGCTTCATTTGATGGCTTGAAGAGAAACCCATCCCTCAGAGAGAAGTCTTCACATGGTACATCAGTGGAGAAGAGCCGGGTGCTGTCTGCGAGGGAGAAGTACGGAAATGGCTTCTCATCAATCACCTTCCGAGAGAGGCATGGCAGGAGTGGAGGTCTCGGGGGAGCCAAGGGAAGAAGCAAGCAGTCAGGCAGCTGTCTACACTGGCTGCAGAATGTAGACCCAGACTCGAGCGACGTGTCTCCTGTGTGTATATGGTACACAGATGTAGAGGTAGATGCGCTTCTGTGCCTTCGAGAGGAAACGGTAGATGGAAATGGACAGGTGAGCAGTAAAAGAGGAAAACCACATGTTATGTTTTGTTGTGTCTGTCTGTTGGGAGATACTTATGGTTGAGTTATTGTGTGTTTCCATCTTTAAACTACATTTCTCATTACAATATTCCAGAACAGTCAATTTGAGGTATTCCTGAGTCATAAAAGCCCTCTGTCCCAGCCTGTACACAGCAAATCCTCTCTAACTGTCCACAACAACCTCCATCTTGGCTCAGTTTCCCGGACTCTCTTGCAAACTAGCCTAAAGCTGTGCGAAACAGGCAGTGTATTCCTCTGGCTCAGACTAAAGAGATGTGTCCACGTCAGCTGGTCCAATTCTGTCTTGCAGACGTCAAAAAAAAAAAGAAAACCAGCGAGCCGCTCTGCCAGGACCACCACATATAACCGGGGGTAATACAGAGCTTTGAAAGAAGGGAGCTTAAAAGGCCCATACAAGATAAAGAGACACATTTTTAAGAGTGTATTATGTTTTAGGTGCTGCTGACCACCTCCTTGTTTTCTACCATTGAACAGTGGCTTCCAAATGTCCATCAAAGGAATCAGGATTTTACTGTTCTGTACACTGCTGCTCCAAGATCTTTCATGGTGAGCAATTTACATGTTTAAAAAATCACTCCAGTGTTTGCATTTTAATAAATATGTGTGAAAAATAGATTTGACATAGGAACTACTGTGAATGTATTTGCAAGACAATACAGACATAAAAACAGCTCCTCATTGTATTTTAATGTTTTCAATTGGTTTGATTTCTACTGGTTGATCCACCCAAAATATCACTAAGTAGCAAGTTGGAGGGCAAGTTTTCCAGGCTCTCTTTGCTACTTATTTCATAAATATATATTTTGTCTTAAGTTTAATTTCCATAATATTTTTTTTTATTTACTAACAAATGGCTTTTGTGAACCAGTTCTTTCAAACATATCAACGGAACAGTGTCAAAAAAGCATCAAACTAGTTGTGGGTTGAATCAGACTCACTTAGATCACTTTGATGACATTATTAAATGGAAACAAATCCACTTTTAAACAACCATCTTCATGGGTTTGATTTCTTTTCAAACACACATACAGGCAAGATCTTTCAATGCAATGTTAGTTGCTTTGGGTAAAAAAGACTGCCAAATGCATGAATATAAATGATGGCAATGATGACGGAATTTAGAGAAGGACAACAATTGATATTCTGTGAGTTGAAATTAATAATATTATACAGCGTTGTAGCTTAACTGAGGGAGCACACAAACCAATGAATATGTTACTTTAAAGAGGTCATCGGATGCCCATTTTCCACAAGTTGATATGATTCGTTAATGTCTTCTAATGAAAAGTATATAACATGCTTTGGTTAAAATTTCTAAGTGGTAGTGTAAAAAACACCCTTTTTACCCTGTAAAAATCAGTTTTGTTTTCAGCAAGCTGTTTTTTAGTCCATGTTGCTTTAAATGCTAATGAGCTCCATTGACCCCGCCCCTCTCTTCGTAGGGTGACCAGCAGACTGTAAACTTCAGCTGCGAAACTGCCTAACTAGCACATTATCAGGAAACAAAATCGATTTGCAAAGATTAATAAAAAAAAAACTTATACTCATTTCTTCTGTAGATGAAACTAATCACAGATTATTTGTGCGAACACAGAATGCATTTAGGCAGATCCGGGACCAGCGCATTCCCTTCAATAACGAAAGTAACATTAATCCTCTGCATCTTCAGTGGCTCAGATGTTGGGAGTAAATGACGACTGCTATATTTATTATTACATCCAACAACTAAACACTTCAATCGCTTAATCGAAGAAGTTCTTATTTCCCCTGCACCGGACTGATAACAGCTCACTTAGGGCGGGTCTAAGGTAAGACGGCCTTGTCAATCAACTATCGTGGAAGGGGCCTGCGCAGAACTACATTATTCTGACAGGAATCTCAGAACAGCCTGATTTGAGAAGGGGTGTTTTAAAATAGGGATTAAGTTATAAGGTTATAACCGATAAGGTTCCGGTCCCCCATGGATGGCAGTTTCTCACTACCATACAGACTCTCTCCACTTCGCCTGAGTTCATTGATTCTAGTGCAGGTGGTCGATCAACCTACCTGTGCTCTCCGTTTTTCTCTCTCTCTTGCACTATATCAATACTCTCATCGACTTTCCTATCGATCACCTCTCCATCCTCTTTCTCTCCATCTTGAAGTGGCCTCAGCGTAAAGTTAATTTTGTGACAGATTTACAATAAATCTGAGGTTATTATTTAACTGTTCCGTCTTTAGCGTTTTCTGTGATTTACTGTTGAAGTGGGAAGGAAGAGTTATTGTCAACGCAGATGTCCCACATCGAACTAGAAGGTAAGCCTTGTCGTAACTCACCCCCAAGTGTCTAGTTAGTCAATCACTTGTTCTGTAATCACAAATGCTGCCAGATATTACATGAATGATGAGTGGCAATAAAGGATCTTGCGTTTTTCTATACCAGGTCTTAAGTGTTATTGGCTGAGGCCAGTTTGTCCCAGGAGAGCTAGACTGTGAAACACAATCCCCTGATATAAACTGCCTCATTGCTTCTGACGCTCCTGCTGCTGCAATGTGTTAGCATGGTGGTTGTACTTACATACACATTTGTGTGGAGTGTGAATATAGTGGAAAGACTGTAGTGACATCATTGGCGCAAACAAGACTATGAACATTACGCATTCCTCCATCCAAGATTGTGTCAGAAATGTAGGTAAGGCCACATAAAGTTTTTGTTTATTGACATTTTGAAAGGAAAAAATATCACACTCACTCACTCACACTCATCATGGTGTTGGTCTGATCATTAGCGCAAATGTTCTGCAATATCCTTAAGATATAGCCTGGTTTCTTATTCTTGATAACTCTTGATGTCATTAAAAATCCCAAATGGATTCAACAATTTTATCTTAAAGCTCTCTTCCAGTAATAAACAAATGCAATGTGCAGGTTTATTGTCTGTGCACTGATGGTCATACACTTGGATGATTCTCTTTAGTGATAGAGGCAGGGATAAGATAAAGCTAGAATTACATTTGAATGGATTTTGACTTTTTTTTCAGCCTGTTCACAACCAGGAGATCAAGCATGACAGCTTTATTGATACAGGAGGCCAAAATAATTACACAACGGCGGGCTGACACTATTGATCATGCTATTGATAAAACAATATTTTAATACAAAGCTCTGTTCCTTGAACAAACAAACCAATAGTCAGGTGGGAAGTCTTCAAAGATTACCTGATCCATCCCAAAAGGAAACAAAACATCACACATACTCATGAAGACAATTCACACAAATCATTCAGCCGTATTTCAAACTGTATTCTAATATGATATGCTGCCAGAAAGACAGAACCAAAATAAAAACCTTCCAGGAGAGGGATGAACAGCACTGTATAACATATAGGAGGACAGTAGTGATGATGATTCTGTCTGGTCTGATGATGATTTGTACTTTTGACTACTGGCAGAATGTAGGGCCCTTACAGGAGATGGCATTGTTTAAATGTCCCATATGACATAATATGACAAGAGGAAAAAGCATTAATAACAGTCACCCAAAGGGTTGTGTGAAAAGGCGAAAGAGTGTATTTATACTTAAATTAAATCTGCTCTATGCCCTATTTCATATGTCAGTCATCAAACCAATATTTTAGTTTGTTATATTACATTTTTGTTTGACTTTTCCCACAGTGATTCATATATATTCATTCAAGTCCAAATGCAACATATAGTAAAAATGAAACAGGTTTTGTGTGTGATATTGAAAGGCATGAGCTGAAAGGTATTGATGCGTATGGTTTTCCGCGTTATCACCCTTTGATCCACACCTAGAAAAACATTAAGCTTACATAAAAAGGAAATACCAAATGTATTACTATATGAGGGAACAAAAATAGTCCTTACGACTCGTTAAAATGAGCAGCACTAGACCGTGTTTCCGTTTTGGCAAAGAGTTCAAAGCACATCTCTCGTTCATTTTTTTCCATTTCAGCCAGACACTGAGCCACTGGGGTGCAGTTTCACAAAGATCTTACCACTGAGTGGTTTTCAGATTTAAGGGCCAAAGACCCACAAATGTTCTTGGCTGTGCAATTCAGTCACAAAACGTCCCGGTTTCAGCTGTGAATATTAGTCTGTCCTGATAGCAGATCAAATTTACCTTTTGGACGCGTTATGAATCCCAAAAGTTCAGTTTAATGAAGATAAATTATTTTAAACCTAATTAAACCAGACCAAGTATGCAATAACGTTATCTAGTAATGAGGGCAGGTAGTAATGATGAGACATGCAGTCGCTTCTGAATCAGATGCCAAGTAAAATACAGTTTTCCTTTTATATGGCCAATTGAATGAGCAGAGTCGGCTTTAAAAAGCAATCCATCCTTTTAACTATGCCGTCTGCTTACGCAGTACTGCTGTTACAATGGATTACACAGAGAATTAAATGAGTGATTACTTTTAAATATGTTGTGATATGATATACTGTTTGCTCAGAATGATGTAATTGCATAGGCTAATAAATATTGTCTTATGGATCTTGGAAAGTGGACTTCATATCCCGCGCACACACTTACACAAATGCTAAAACAACTGTTTTTCAAAAACACAGTTGTCTGTACCCAGACAAAAGCTGTTATTTCATCTGAGCAAGGGAGCGGCGATTCCCTGTGACAGCGTGATGGATATTAGTAAGCTGTGTATTTACCGAAGCTGATTGCATTTGAAAAAGAAAGAGTTTTCCACCCATCCTTCCTCTTATCTCCGGTCATAAATCACCCCTGCTGGCCTGCATAAATGGGGCTCTTCATAAACTTGGCACAAGCAATTCCATTTTAACCTTTACATGTGGCACTGGTCATACACTCTAAATGCAGACTGTGACCCTCATGACCTTGGTTATTCATATTTAATAGTCATTAAAAGCCAGCTGCAATCTAGACAACAAAAACAGCACCTACCGCATGAAGGCTAAAATTATCATTAATTTGTTTTCCATAAGGCTTGCTCATAGGTAGGATATGCATTAAGATGAGCAGTTTGGCATGTACAATGTTGCCATTTCATCGAATGCTCCATAATCAGTCGTATGGCCATGCTAACCTTTGACTTGGGTCCCCACTGTAAAGGCTTTGCTCTTTGCCCCTAGTCCATTAGACCTGGCTGAAGTATACCTTAATAATTGCCACAGCGACCATCAAATGAACATATGAAAGCATGGTGGGGATGGGTAGAGGAGTCTGACTGCTAACCTTTTGGCCTCTGGGTCAACATGTGTGCCAGATGCTTTTGTCAAGACACTTCATTCTGCCTCTAGCTTTGTACTGTATGGTTCGGCATGTCAAGATTATTGATGGACCCCCGACAAATATTTTATAGTTTGTTTTCGACCTTTGACGTTGGTGGAGCAAAATGACAGCAGACTATTTGTCACTGCAGCAAACTACATCAGAATGAATGGCTGCAACGGTTGAATGAACTTGGTTTACATTTTTTATGTTTTTATGATTAGCGATCTGTGCTTTTTTGTGTGTTTTAATTTGGCTTTCTTGAGTTAATAGATGTTTGCGACCATTTGCTGACCCTTTTTAGAGGCCTTTCTTAGTTGTTGTTTTATGTTAACAAAGGACCCTGTATTGCCATGGATCCTGAATACAGTTTTCCTCCAACAAAACCCCTTTAACAGTGACTCAGTGGCAACATCAAAGGTTTCAAAAACACCTCAAGTTACTGCACTTTACAGATATACATAACAAACCATGACAAATGGATTGTGCCTTGACTTGCTTGTTTGGTTCTAGACGGCTCAAAGGTGTTGCTGCGTTTCCATTGCATTTGTTCTTTTTGTTTTTCTTCTGTATGAAATATTGTTGCTTGTGTCAACAGTAGTCCAACACTTTGTCCACATAATGTGTTGTAGCTTAACGCTAACTTGCCGTACTTTGCTCTGGCTATCTCAGCACACCAGGCGGGCACAAAAAGAGAAAAAGAACAACAAAACCCATGAGCTAGCCACCCTCCTCTTTAGCACAGCTAGCCTCTTCATAACACGGACCCAGGCTTAAGCTGAAGCACTGTGATTAAGATAAGCCCAACCGCAGCTGGACAATTACCTGACAACTAACCTTTTCTGGAGGCACTTAAGGATGTAAGGACCCCTGAGAACTGTTGTTTTTCTGAGAGGAACACAGCTCTTGACAGCAAGGAGCCTGTGAAGAGGCTAGCAATGAGCTAGTATCATAGCTGAGATGACCTAATTCCACCCACAGCATCAGTGTTGAAGAACTTTGTTTCTAGACAGGGCCGAAAGGGCATTAGGATTGATTTGGTCTGAGGTAAAAAAAAAAAAATACATAAAAAATGTGTGTTGACTGTTTGTACTGCAGTGGCTTCAGTGGAAGAGCAGTAAATAATTATTGCTAGAGAAGACCGAGAACTCAAACCTGAATGAGTATGTCTTGTTGCAAAAGTGACAAATGTAATGGGATAAATGTATTCATATCAAAATTATATGAAATCAGTCATGGTGTAAAGGGAAATAAACTAGACACAACCAAATTGTGTATGCAAGGTGTCAAACTAATCATTCAGGACTTTATTGGTGAAGAACCACCATCATGCAATTTATAGGGACTATACTGCTTTTAATATTACTAGTCAAGGTTTTATTAAAACAAATATATAAAAATGGTGGGTGTTTACATTTTTTGTCAAATATCAGATTTAAAATATATTTAGTTTGTTCATAAATTTATGTAACAATATATTGTTTGCATTTTCAACTATTATGTATATACAGAGGAAAAATGATAAAAAACAAGAGTAGAGACAAGAATCTTTAATTTGAGAAAAAACTATTTTATCTATACCAAAAAGAAGAAAAAACAAGTCAGGACTCTTTAACTTGATAAAATTAAAATGTCTTTAGTTTGTCCTAAAATGCATGTAAAAGTTGATTGTTAACATTTTAAACTATTATGTATATGCCAGAAGAGAAAATAGAGTATGAGACAAAAGTCAGTCTTACATAAATGGCATTACAGAGTTTATTTATATCAAATCTTGAATGAACAGTTGGACACCTTTCAAAGCGACTTTTAAAAGAAGAAAAAAGTTATACATTTCTGTAATACTAAACAAAGCAATGCATTTTCATTACAAAATATTCAAACCTAGGTGGGTGATGTAAATATGAGTTACTTGATTTTAAAAGATGAATTACGGCAATCAAGCTCAAGTGGTTGAGCAATAGTCTCGCGTAGCCAGACCTTCAGACTGACGGCTGAAGGTTTGGAATCCATGGCAGCCTTCATTGGCCAAGGCCTGCCCATGAGGCCATTTGACCAACATGTCAAACAACCAATCACAGTTCCCCTTCATGGGAACTCGAACTGCGTCCCCTAGGGGTCGCTACGGGGGAACGCCCTCAGCGTGACTCGGTCTGAAGATACATATGAAAAAACACCACCTGTTGGCCGGCGACAGCCCATGACGTCACTACCGGCGTACCACAATATAAGTGCCGCCGGGAGGATACATCATCAGCTTTTTCGTCTTCACTGACTGGTTTGTTTGAAGCGTGCAGAGTGAATCTGGTAAGAGTACAGTTTTCTAACTCTACTATGGCGAGCACTAGCAAGGCGTTTAGGAAGTGTGTGGATCCGTGTCCTCGTTATTTGACACCCGATGACACACACGACTGTTGCGTCTTTTGTTTGGGCATGGAGCACGCACGCGATGTCCTTGAGGGGGCGGTTTGCGTGCGTTGTGAGCGGCTCTCTATGAGGAAGCTCAGCTCTCGCCTGTCCCTCTTTTCGAGGAAAGAGGGGCAGCCGTCTGCTTCCCGCGATTCAAGACCCACCGTTGCCGAGGCACGGAGGCGAATGAAATCGTGGGGTTCGCAGTTGGTGGTGGCCGATAAGCTGGAAAGGGACCGCCCCCTTTTCGCGCGTCGGCCGAGAACGAGAGTGAGCTGCTGGATTGTGATGATGCGATCTTTCTGACATCATTAGATGCAGCAGCTAGTGCTCCGCTGCATATGAACGAGTTTTGGAGGTTATGGATTATAAAAATAAATTTAAATAACCCCCAGCTCGAGTGAGCCTTCCTTTCTTCATAAATCTCGATGTGGAGGTTGAGAAGGAGTGGGAAAGCTAGTTTTTCTCGTATTCTTAGGTTTCAGCATACTAGTTATGCTGACACTGAGGGGATGCGTGAAAATGGCTATGAGGGGATGCCCCCTATGCAAGAGATGATAACCAGCTTATCTCTCTATGGCGAGACATCCTCTCTCAAGGCTCCCTCCTGGCCATCTAAGCCCTGAATCTCGCTTAAATGGCAGGGCATATGCAGCAGCAGGTCAGACCGTCGCTTCGTTGCACACGAAGGCGTACCAGGCTGACCTGCTAAAAGTCCTGGATAAGGTCCAGGTCTGAGCCCGAACAACCAGGGGTCCTAACCCATCTCGGTCTGAGGATCAGAGATGGGCTTAGAAGGCTAGTCTCGCGACTCATGCCCCTCCCCCTCCTGCGGCTAGGGTGAGACAGAGGCGTGGGTCAGAGAGAGGCAAGCCCTCTCATTCCTCTCTAATTCCCCTGTAACCACCGTAAACTCCACCGACCGAGGTTAGGTGGAAGTTTCCTGCCTAGAGGCGCTCCCTTGTGAGCGGCGGAGTTCCCTCTCATTCTGAGGAATGAGTTCTCCGCTCCTCAGAGCTCTGTGATAGGTCGCTCTCCGTGCTGGTCGAGCTAGCATTGCTCCCCTCACTATAGAGGGTTATCTATGAGCATGCCGCTCCCTGCTGAGCGTCTGAGTTCCTTCTCATTCTGAGGAATGAGTTCTCCGCTCTCCAGAGCTCGATATAGGTAGCATTATAGGCTCTCATTCTGAGGAATGAGTTCCCAACTAAGAACTGCAGTCAGGTGGACTTATGATGACTTCAGGCAGGTTCTGTATTCTCGAACTGCCTTACTGATGGTCTGGACGTGAGTCCCCTCGGAGGTTTCTGCGGATCCTCCTGGATCTTCAGTCATTCTGGTCACCACTGCAAGGGTAGAGCCAGTATTACTCCCCTCACGATAAGAGGGTTACCTATGAGTATGCCGCTCCCTTCTGAGCGGCTGAGTGTCTTTTCATTCTGAGGAATGAGTTCTCCACTCTCCAGAGCTCGTTATGGGTAGAGCCAGCATTGCTCCCCTCGTTAGAGGGTCACCTTTGAGCATGCCGCTCCCTGCGGAGCATCTGAGTTCCCACTCATTCTGAGGAATGAGTTCTCCGCTCCTCAGAGCTCTGTGATAGGTCGCTCTCCTTGCGGGTCGAGCTAGCATTGCTCCCCTCACTATAGAGGGTTATCTATGAGCATGCCGCTCCCTGCTGAGCGTCTGAGTTCCTTCTCATTCTGAGGAATGAGTTCTCCGCTCTCCAGAGCTCGTTATAGGTAGAGCCAGCATTACTCCCCTCATTAGAGGGTTACCTATGAGTATGCCGCTCCCTTCGGAGCGTCTGAATGTCCACTCATTCTGAGGAATGAGTGTTCCGCTCCCCAGAGCTCGCTGTTGGTAGAGCCAGCATTGCTCCCCTCACCCAGAGGGCCACCTATGAGCATGCCGCTCCCTTCTGAGCGGCGGAGTTCCCTCTCATTCTGAGGAATGAGTTCCCCGCTCTCCAGAGCTCATGGTTGGGCTCGACGCTCCCCTCTGAGCGGCGGAGTGTCTTCTCATTCTGAGGAATGAGTTCTCCGCTCCTCAGAGCTCTATGATAAATCGCTCTCCCTGCTGGTCGAGCTAGCATTGCTCCCCTCACTATAGAGGGTTATCTATGAGCATGCCGCTCCCTGCTGAGCGGGGAGTTTCCCTCTCATTCTGAGGAATGAGTTCCCCGCTCTCCAGAGCTCATGATGGGGCTTGCCGCTCCCTTCTGAGCGGCGGAGTGCCTTCTCATTCTGAGGAATGAGTTCTCCACTCTCCAGAGCTCGTTATAGGTCTCACTCTGAGGAGTGAGTTCTCCGCTCTAGAGCTCCTCATTGGTAGCTGAGTTCCTCTCATTCCGAGGAATGAGTTCTCCGCTCTCCAGAGCTCGCCGTCGGTAGAGCTAGCACTGCTCCCCTCAACCAGAGGGTCACCTATGAGCATGCCGCTCCCGTCTGAGCGTCCGAGTTTCTCCGCCCCCCAGAGCTCTGTGATAGGTCGCTCGCCTGTTGGTCGAGCCAGCATTGCTCCCCTCAACCAGAGGGTCATCTATGAGCGTGCCGCTCCCTTCTGAGCATCTGAGTTCCCTCTCACTCCGAGGAATGAGTAGTTCTCCGCTCCAAGGCATAGAACGTTCTAATAAGTGCACACGCAAGACTTTGGGCACTTTTCTAAAATCCACTTAGTGGTAAGTCCGCACATTAAAGATTCTGCGTTCTTTCTAAAAATCCCGTAAGGGTAGGGTTACGCGCACTGCTTCGTGCCCTTTTTTGAGCTGGTTAAAGCCCCGGTTTGTGCCTTGGGCCCCGCTCCCCTGTCCCATATATGTTGGGTCCAAAAAAAGGGAAAGGGGGTGTACACTACCAAGAGGTCTGTTGAGACAGTTCCCTCAGTAAGCTTGGGAGAGCAGGTGGTAACCCCTGAGTGATCGGCCAGGACCTGGTGAGCCAGGTGCCTGGCCATATCCCCTTGAAGGAATCTTTTCTGATTCCAAGACCTTGAGCTTTACCCTAGGCCCGGTAATCCCGGCGCCTAACAGGTAAGTACTAGGGTACGCAGCTCGGGCCTTTGGCCGAAGGGGATAATATCACTGACAGCCATCAGCCGTCCCGGGGGAAACTTCCTTAAGCCGGGTATAGTTGGCTTAGTGCTCGCCTTTTTTGCGAAATTGGCTTGCATTCCCCTCAGCATGGTGAAGTGGGTATAACGTTCCCCGTAGCGACCCCTAGGGGACGCAGTTCGAGTTCCCATGAAGGGGAACGTCTCAGGTTACGTATGTAACCATGGTTCCCCGAGTGGGGAACGAGACACTGCGTCCCCTGGGCTTTGAGCCATGCTTCGGACGCAAGCTTCAGACGAAGAAGCTGATGATGTATCCTCCCGGCGGCACTTATATTGTGGTACGCCGGTAGTGACGTCATGGGCTGTCGCCGGCCAACAGGTGGTGTTTTTTCATATGTATCTTCAGACCGAGTCACGCTGAGGGCGTTCCCCCGTAGCGACCCCTAGGGGACGCAGTGTCTCGTTCCCCACTCGGGGAACCATGGTTACATACGTAACCTGAGACGTTAGTTTTGTTCAGCGTCACGTTTCGGGGCATGGAAATGTCGCCACAGTAACAGACCGGTGTGTAAAACTCTCGGTTGTATTAAAAAAAATGATATGCCACGAACTTTAAATATTTCACACTTGAGTTTAGTTAATCCTGATAAGCACTGGTCGTCACAGTTGCAAACACAATGGCCATCTTCTTCGTGAGGGGATTTGGTGTCACAGCATCTTTGTTTCCAGGCAGAACGTTAAAGAACGCGAAACACACGTCTCCCGGAAATCCTGTATAATTCAACCAATCCTACGACGACTTCAAAAATCCTGAAATGTTTTCCGCTTTTGTGTTCCATATGCATCAGACATTCAGCCAACGGTCCGTGGGCTTGAAAACTGAGGCTGAGACTAATTTAGCAATAACCTGAATTGACCATTCAAAATGTAATTCTCTACTGTTCATTCAAAGTACTGCACTCAGATTTCTAAACTGAAAATTTTAACCCACCATTAGATTGAGGATGCCCATCAGCTGAAAATGCACTTTGTGTGTGTGTGTGTGTGTGTGTGTGTGTGTGTGTGTGTGTGTGTGTGTATGTGTGTGTGTGTGTGTGTGTGTTGTGTGTGTGTGTGTGTGTGTGTGTGTGTGTGTGTGTGTGTGTGTGTGTGTGTGTGTGTGTGTGTGTGTGTGTGTGTGTGTGTGTGTGTGTGTGAGTGTGTGTGTGTGTGTGCATGTTATGTGTTCCAGGCCCTTTAGAGACCACATAGAGTGTCCTGGCCAGCGCTCCACTCACTCTCTCATCCTCTGCCCAGGCCTGAAACATCACAACGGCAGGCCCCGAGCTAGCAAACACAGTAAGGGGTGAGTGTTTATAGGCTAGGTTTGTTAGGGTTCTCACTGCGGTGCTTAAATGTGATATCCATATGTTCAACTAATGCACAGAAACTGTTACTTGGTAGGATGTTGTTGTAAAAATTGAGGAGGGCATTCACTCTTGTGATTGGCCGAGGCGAAGCGCATATAACCTGCACAGCCAGAGAGTCGGTCATTACCAATCCATTCTGAGCTGTGAGTGGGGGATGTAAGTATTCAAGACTTATGGCTTTGTTCAAGTGGAGCGCAAGCTTTCTCCTGGGGTTAATGCCCGCTGTGAATGTGGCTGTCAGAATCGAGCTTCTTCCTGGTTTACACTCGTGAGGCAAAGTCAGGGATTATTTGCTGCTATTTTTAAAAGAAACGGGTTGATTTGTCTTAGGCCATTACCGTCTATTATGGCCGGGAGTCTCCGGGAAGGAGGTGGGAAGCAGCAAACGCTGGCATTCTGCCTAAAGAGAAATCAATGAAACAAATTAATCCTTCGCAGGCCACACTGACACAGTAATCCATCATTCAGGGGTGCTTTTACACACCGAATCAGGGAGCCAGGGCTGAGGGAGAGAGCCCCAAGGGATCGCTCGCTCGTACACACAGGCACGCACATACACACAAGGCAAGACATGAACAGTCTGGTGGCACCCACCCCTCAGCTTCAATCCCGCAGCCCGACGTCTAAAGCGAGAGATGAAAGATGTAGCATTTATAATGGTCATTGCACGGGATGAATTCCAAGGTCGCGCCATAGTTGACTTTCTGTGGTGTTTACTGTTTCTTGATTATCGCCTAAAAGCCAAGTAAAAAGTCGCTGACAGACATGGTACATGAAGGAGAGCTAAAAAGTCGAGAACGAAAACGACGGAGAGAGAGTGTGTTTGGGCTTTGAGATTTATTTTCCACCCACCACATCATGTGGTGTCGCATTGTTCAGAAAGCTACACATTCACTCACATTGTTCAAGTGATTAGGCACTGTGATTTCCTTGGCCTCTCCTCCAGTTCACTGAAGCAGGGCAGGTGTCATTACCCACAAAAATAAGGGAAACAATTGTAACCACATATAAAAATTAACACTACACATCTATCTACAACTTCCTGCCCCCAATCGGTAAAACAACCCCCCCAAACAGTGATGTGCGAATGTGGCATAGTGGAGTAACCGACCAATAGGAGAACAACTTCATTGCACATGATAGGATCATGTGATTAGCTCTGGGAAACAACTCTGTCCTTTGAGAGCTGTACAC
This sequence comes from Oxygymnocypris stewartii, assembly GCA_003573665.1. Lineage (NCBI taxonomy): Eukaryota > Metazoa > Chordata > Actinopteri > Cypriniformes > Cyprinidae > Oxygymnocypris > Oxygymnocypris stewartii. The sequence goes on from QVTF01024435.1 coordinate 22,934, forward strand.
AATAATACTCCAGATAAAGCATATGATTTCAGACAAAGGGAAACAGAAGAAAAAAAATGAATATGCACATATTCCAAAATAGTTTATTTAGAGGTATTCAGATATGTGAAATGTCAACACTGGTCAGAACATAAACATTTTACATTCTGTACATTAAAAAATAAATACAGGAATACAATATGCATTACATTATAGTATGACATTTCTGGATTTATCAATTGCTGTGCACCTTAGGCAGAACCAGCCCTTCAAGGTAATGAGGGGACGCCACTTACCTTTAAGCTTTTTCTGATAGATGACTGGCAATATGGGAGTATTTCAGGATAAGAGGAAGAGGTTTAAAACATTGAATATACCACCAATGAATATATATTGTGACTGTGGTATGAGGAGGCAGAACAGGCACATATTTTATTTCCATGTTAGTTAATTGAAGCAGTATATTTTATTAAATAGGAAAATGTACCTTATAAAAAAAGAAATAAATGGATTAAAATGTCTCTCATCGCCCCAGGACAATTCACCACTGCTCTTGAAGCTCAAAATATACATTTGTAAAATCATATTGTTTCACCAAAACTCTAATGCTTGTGATCTGCAGAGAGTGCTCTGTTGCAAACCGTCATAATCATTTCAAAACAGAAAACACATGGTTTAAAATCTAATAAATCCTGCAAATCAGGAACATATGTTGACTGGTGAATAGTTTGTTTCATCAGTCAATTGATAATAGCTCAATAAACACATTGGCAGATAGGGTTCACAGCATATCTTTTAACTGACAACCCAGTCCATGTAATAGCAGATGAAATCTGACACTTTCATGGCTGTTTACATCACTTTGTTATTAGAATAGAATGGTATAATACAGTACAAGATCATCCCTTTTATTGCATTCATGCGCCATAAACAAATGGATTTCACATATATGTAAAAAGAGTCTGGATGTTTAGGAGCATTTCAATATGATGACTAGATCTATTTATATGGGTTGCTTTGTTCATTGTCCCACATTTTCCTGTGATTAGATATAGCCCACAAAATGTTTGTCATCACATAACCTAACAAATGTAATCTATGTTTTAACATAAAGGAACTGTTTTATTTAAGCAAAAAACATTTTGTAATTTGGCAAATTACTTTGAATTTGAATTAACCTGAATAGAAAATAAAATATGGTGAGGTGAGGAATAAATATCTAGAAATAGTTTGTATACTTTACAAACTATGACTAGCTTAAAATATACTGCTGTTGAAAAAAGAATCGCTTACATAGCTTATAATTAATTATGTATACAAGTTTCCTTTTCATACAATGAATAATTACGAAAAATGCAACACAGAAGATGTGTAAGTTTGAATTATCCCTCATTCTCCCTCATCTTTCTTTTATCTCTATCTTTCTGTTCTGCTTTGCAGTCCTTCCTTTCCCTCTTGTCTTTTGCTTATATGATGTGCCTAATTTTGTGCTCAGAGGTCAGGGAGTTTACTGCTGACTGGAATTTAAGATCTGCAGGATGTTCAATTCACTGAAGGAAAACATACACAGCTTTCCATGCAGGAAGTCCCTCACTAACTGCTGTCCTAACCATGGGGTGGAGAGGCACATTTGGAGTGCCACAGCTGTCTGTAATCGGTCCTCTTTCACTTTTGAAAACACACTGTTTCACAGATTTTATAAAAGCTCTGCCTATATTTATTGAAAGCTGATGTTTTAAGAGATGAAGAGGGATGTGTGTTTAGGAATGATGGCTGCATTATTTTCCTTTGCAGACAGATAGAAGGGACAGAGGGACACTCGATGTACAGTATAAGAGGGTGACGAGTAAACAGAGATGAAGGTGCTATTTTTACATTCTATGGGTGTAGGTGTGTGCATAATCAAACCATGTGTTTTTCCACCCAAAGCCTGCAGATATCTTATTGCTGCCCATCTTTGAGTATCTGAAAAAGAAAGCAAAACAATTATTCTTATTGAGAGTGCGTAATTTTCCAATTTAACTAAAAGTTCACAGAACATTTTCTGCAAAGAGAGGCAGTTAGATTCTGAGGTTATATGTCTGTTGCCTTCATGGGGTGATTGCAAGGAAATGTAGATGCACAGACAATGGCTAAATTCCTCAGTGCCACTACAACTATCTATTACTAAGCTCACCAACAAAGACATTCTGATAAATACGGGAAGAAAGAGTGATAAAAGAGAGACAAAAGAAAATTCAGGAGTACATTGTTATCTTGTGACCAAACCGCCTTATCTTCCCTACTTCATTGCCTTTGGCATGGAAGTGGACATGATAGTAGCAGTGTTCAAAATATCATATTTAGCTCTAGTTTCTTTGTCAAAAACAAGATGATTGAAATGACGAGGAAACGTTTTGCTTAGTGACAGGAAAGACGCCATGCAGCCAAATGATGAGTGGTGCTCTTGTTCAGATGCCTGGTTCAGATTTTGTTGATTAAATCCATAGCGGAAGGTCTGTGACAATTTTGAACATATGACTGAGGGCTACTGGGAGTGAGACTAAACAGATACCAGTATGATATGCATTGTTTACATATACACCACACCACACCCAACACAATTAGTTATGTTGTTCATTCTTAGTTATGAATCCTGAATCAAACATATACGTCTTCAGCAAACCTGATGACTGAAGGGAGAAAATGTAAGTGACTTCTGATGCTTCATTATATTATGCAGATGATGTGATAAAGAAGCTATTATTGATATGCACTGTTATGTTCACACGGTGAATCTGAGCACAGCTGAATCAAACCAGTCACAGGATATATCATAGTGTAAAGAAATCCTTTCAGTCATAACGCTTAGCAAAATGTATATTTGCTACATGACAGTTCATTGATGTACTTGGATGTTCTCTGTTCCACAAATTACACAAACAAATATATATATCGGTAGATGTAAAAGTGTTAAAACACGTATATTAGAATAATAAAGAAATGGTGCACAAGGTGATACACAGTACTATGAGACAGAAATATAGATTTTGTGATGTAAAATAAAAAAACCTGGCAAATGTTATTTTTTTAGATGATACACCAGGTATTTGTGTCAGTCGTGATACGTCTGCTCTGTAAAGGAACACTTTCTGTGTTCATCTATATTCTCATAAAAAGGTACAAGGTCACATTTAGGAACTAGTAACCTTTATGTACTAATATGTATCTAATATGCACCTTTTGGGGTAAATAAGGTCAGAAGTGTACCTTTTACCTCTTTTATTAGCTATTTAAGCAATGTTTCTCTTAAGTATAAACACACCACATCATCTACTCTGAAAGTCTCCTGACTATACAGAGCTGTTCTGGACACTACAGTGCGTCATCATTTTTGCTGCCTGTTGGAGCTCTAGCCTCAAACAACCTGCTGTATTTGCCTTAAAGCCCTAATGTGACTAACTACTCAGCAAAGTGAAGATTACTCAGCCCAATTTCAATTACTTTATGACTCATCATTGCTCTATAGAGCTGCTGCTTTCACTTATGAGGTGAAGCAGAGTGGAAGCTATTTTCATTACTTTTAAATTATTCTGTAAAATGTTGATATTTGAAGCTGCATGTTTGAAGGTAGAGAGGAAGGAGATTACATTTTTTTCATTTAAAGTTTACTTTAGAGAGAGTGTTTACTTATCTGTAGTTTGGGGATATCTGAACATGTCCGTTTTTATAGTACCTTGGTATGTATAGAAACGATATGGGTCCTTATTTAGTAAGCATGCACGAGTGAGTTATATGTCCGTTGGGATCTCTTCTCACACCTTTTGTCACGTCTATCACTTTGCCTTTGACACAACACAAAATACCTAATATTTAGTGTGTGTGTGTGTGTGTGTGTGCGTGTGTGTGTGTGTGCGTGTGTGTGTGTGTGTGTGTGTGTGTGTGTGTGTGTGTGTGTGTGTGTGTGTGTGTGTGTGTGTGTGTGTGTGTGTGTGTGTGTGTGTGTGTGTGTGTGTGTGTGTGTGGCTTATATATTATAATATTTGTCCATATGTGGTAAAACTGTTTAGTTTAATGAAATGCATTTTGAAATTGATGTTGTAAAAGTCAGACATTAGGTCTCTTTATCTGTACTCCTCTTGCACTTGTACATTATCAAAATGTACAACAACAACAAAATTCCTTGTTAAAGCAATTAATCTCCTGTGTCTTCCAGCTTGGATATGCCTAAAACAGACGAAATTCCAATTAAATTCCTGCTGCGGGTCGGTTTAAACAGACCGTTATGAATATGCGAGGTGACTCTCTACCACAGACAACAAAAGCTCTTTCCCTCAAATACAGTCGCTTTTCTTTACTCTTCTTTCCTAAGAATTCATCCGCTCATGTTAAAATGTGTGCTTAAGGAATACACGTCTTTGCTCTTCTTCGGACATTCGTTGTTGGCTAAAACCATAAAAATACACAATGACAAAAGGTTTAAGCAGATAAAAGTAGGCCTAGGGTGGACATTTAGTTTCTGGGCAATCTCTGTGGGATTATAAATGATATGGGGATGTGGGATATTTTGGATATTTTTTTGTTATATGGGATGTGTTGAATTTCTAAAGAATTAACTTAATCCCTTGTTTCTAAAACAAATAGCGGTGAATAGCCTACATTGTAACAAAGTTTAACTAATATGTCTGGATTCATATATTTATGAAATATAGTTTTATGATATAGTATATCTTAGACAATATAAACTTATCCACAAAGATGGGTCTTTCTAGCATGGAAGAGTGAATATAATGCTTAATATGGAAACTGCACCTTATCTTGTCAAAGTGTTGAAAATTGTTAATTATTTCTGAATTTAATATAAACTATTATGGCTTTGGAAAGACAAGTCTCAGACATATTATGCTAACTTCACAGATGCTAATGAAAATGTTTTATAAATAAATACATTTATGTATTTGTTTATAATGTATAGATATTTATATATATATATCAGGAGTACATGCTGTCTTCTGACATCAATAGTCAGTAATAAGCTTATAGCTTCTCTCTCTTGCCATTATAAGGCTATGTTTATCAAAGTAGGCCTGCGTAATGGTGTCTGCATATAAATTCGGGCCGATCACGTGACATGCGCTCAAGTTGAGCGGGTTACTATTGCTTTCTGAGTGATTTTTTACATCCACCCTTTTGTTCTCGGTTCAAGGTTTCTTTATTTGTCATAATAAATTATACAGGGTATAATCAGAAGTGAAATGTAAATCAAATCAGGTCCGCTCAGTGGACAGTGCAACAGAATAAAAATAAAAATTATATAAAAGTATACACAAGAGCATATATATAGGTAAAAAAGAGAAATAAAGAGTAAAATGTGCAATAGAATAAAAAGTGCAATACAATAAGATGTGCAAAAACAGTATATTGTTGTGTTTGTACTCTTTTGTAGTGTAAAGCACACATTGTTTATCAGAAATGGTCTTGAACTGAAAACGAGGAGAAAGTCCTACGAAAAAAGCCTACGTAGCTCTCCTTAATATACGAACACTGTCACTTTCTACTTAGATAATGATGCTTTTGGGAAAACGTGCCTTTGAGATTAAGTATCCTACTATACTGCACCTGACATTCTACTCCTGCTTCCGTTCCTTCTGATTATGCTTCGGGAAATCCAGCCCTTGTGGATATGTTTTTGTGTTCCCATATGTTTGCTCAAACAAATGAAATAACACGGAGACAACTACAGTTGTACTGTTATTACAAATATTTATTTTAATAAGTTATTTTAAGACGTTAATGGATCGTTTAGGTTCTGATAGATTTCTGCAGGGCCATGACTTGTTGTCAGAATGAGTCCTGCTCCTTTACATGACAACTTGTTACGTGTGCTTTAGTGTCACTAACTGTTGTGGTTTTCATGCTTTTTGAGGGAATTTCGGAAGCGTAAGGTAATTACTGTGGGTCTGGGCTTGTTTTAACTGTTAACGGATTTATGATCTTGGTCTCTGAGACCATCCAAGGCAATTAGCACATAAGCTCTAAATAGATGATGGTTTGTGAGCAATAAAACCATTACCTCCAGCATAAACTGACAGTTACTCTAACTAAACTCCTACCACAAGCTAACTAGAAAGAAAATACCCCATCGTAGACAATTACAGTCATTGCTATTTTATAATTAATTCGCAATTTGACAATGCAATTCGTTTTGTGGGCCACTCAAAAATCTTTAAGCTATAAAAATAACAATATTTGTCCTACCTGTTTTTCTTCATACCCAGTGACGGCCACCTTAATCAGCATTCAACAGAGCCCCACATTAGCATGATTCGCCCGTTTCTGTGCATTTGAAATAAAGACAAGTTAAATAAAGACTTTGATAGTCGATTTTTTTTCATTAAAAAAAAATCTACAGAGCTACAGTTGGTCATATGATTCTAAATGTTAAGCGATTGGACATAATTCTTATCTACTACGCAAAATCAAGTAAAATCTTCCAACTATTAATAACTCAAATGTGCCCAGAGCGAGAGCATTAGGCCTTTATTATAATAATAAACATAACTTGAGGGGGGGACGTTGGAGTGATTTTGTGCAAAACATTAATGCGTATCTAGACTACGTCTTTTAAAAAGCCCAGGCAGTAATATTAAGTGGCGTAGTTTAAGATATTTCCCACATCTCTCCCCACATACCCTTTCCATTAAGAGCGATTAGATGATGTCCATTGAAAGTTGCTGATCCATAGAGAGAACGGCAGTGGATAAAAGGCGATTTCAAGTGACCTTCTCGTCCTTTTCACACCAATCTGAGCCCCCAAATAGTTAGGGATCAAATTGAACAAAAGCCCCCTCCTCTTCTCTTTCAACTCACTACTACTCAGAGAGACAAAACCCACTATCGCATTAGAGAGGCGCGCAATGGCTTTAAAACTGTGAGATTATTAGAGACAGATATATATATCTGTGTATGTCACACCAATCTGTATATGTATAACCAACTACAACAAAATGTCTGTCTTAACATTACATTTGTTTTATTAAATGCATCTTGAACAACGGATGTTTAAAACCAATACAATAGAAGCAAAGCGCTCCAAACTGTTTACCACATTATATATTTCCGCATTTTTTTTGTTTTGTTTACTGCAAGGTATAGAGATCATCTTCTTTACTGACAGTTTTGATGTATTACTGTGTTGATTACTTTTGTTTTTTTGTTTTTACTACTTTTTTATTCAGTATTTTACAAGTATATGTTTGTCAGGTTCATTTTCTATTTGTATATCTATATATTTAAACCTAACATACAACAATTGTATAATATAAGTGATGATTATACAAATAAAATACAAAAATGAATTGCAGGCCTTTATCAATCAAAACTTCACAATTCAAAGATGTCTTTATTATAAGTTGTCCAAACAAAGTATACAAGCAATTCTCCTTCAAGATAAGCTTCAGTGTAGTCTATTACAAACCCTAACCCTTTAGTGTGGTTAGTAAAAAATGCGTTTACTTTTATACCTGTAAAAACTGTCAATATGAGCCAGCAACTATACAATTCATAAATACTTTGTTGACATTGGGTCTTTAGCTAAATGTAGTGTCAGAAGTGTCTGATAAAACAAGGAATGGGAAATATTTCGTCCCTGCTGTGTCCTTGGAGTTTATACCTCCTAACCCGAGCGTATTTACATTCGCTCTCTTGGTAGGAGGTCCGCCATTCGTGGGGTTTATTACTCGAGCAGCTCTTAGGGAGCATGCATTAGACTAAATGGTATATGTTGTTTATTGATATTTTAAACGAGTTCGCACGGTCATTAGGGAAAAATAACACCATGTTAGAAATTGCATGGGGTGCTTTGAAACGATTAATTGTTATTATTAGCAATATTACCGTTATTATTATTTTGATTTTATCACACATGGGAACATTGCAGCATGAAGAGGCAACTCGTGGAACATAATTGCGTATTTCAAATAGTTAAGGTAGCTTGGTGATCACAGTATCACAGTGTGTGTGTGTGTGTGTGTGTGTGTGTGTGTGTGTGTGTGTGTGTGTGTGTGTGTGTGTGTGTGTGTGTGTGTGTGTGTGTGTGTGTGTGTTATCACTCGTATTGTCATGAGAAAGATTTGTTTTGCTCTTTAATTTATTTACTTTCTATCAATAAAACGTTTATTACAACTAATGGTAAACAAATGCCTTTTTATGAATAATTTACAATAGTTATGGAACGAACTCACTACAAGGCCTAACACTAAAAAACTAAATATGATGCTAAAAATGATGGTCATGTATAGTGAAATGTACTCTACATCTTTTGAGGGAGCTATAATAGCTTTAATTATTACACCAAATTAAAGAAAGGCGTAAGAAAAAAATAGAAAGATATCTAAAGCCTTTTAAAAAGTACTTTCATACTTATTTCAGTAGATATTTTTTCTTGTCAAATTTGTTTGTGTTTCATTACACTCGTCAGCCTTGCTTTATTCTGAACAGGTCTAATCGTTCTTTAATCCGTTGACGCGATCACTTACACAAACAGACTGCTATCGATCTTTCCATTACGAGATCATACAAGACGAACTACACAGGTGAAAAGGCGTTTCTTAAAGTCAAACGTTCAGTCATGGTCAGCATCATATAACGTTAGAATTGTCTTTTTTATGAAGACTAGTGCAAATGATCGATGGAATTCTGTCCACCGATCTCACATTGTCTATATTTGTATTTCTTGCGTCTCACGTCCTTAATTTGAAAGGCTAGGTTTTCGAGGATTTACTTTAAGACACGTTTACGTACATTGCGAGATTTTTATATGCATTTCAACTCACTCTGGAATTGCAGAAAGTGATAAAAGTACTTGCCTTTCAAAAATGCACCAAACGGAGAAACCGCTGATCCCAAGTAGGCTAATACCCACTGGTCGCTGGGCGCTCGCACTTTGAATGTCCAAGTGTCCACTTTACCATTTCTTCAGAGCTGTTTTCATGCGTGCCTTGTGTTCCCATTCGCTGTCTCTCTCCCTCTCTCCCCTCGCGCTCTCTTCCCTGTCTGTGGAATAAAACCTTGATGGTACACTTACAGAAGTTTCTCTTTGTTCGTTTTAATCTTATTCGTTTCACCTTCGCAAAGAACAGACAGCGGTTTCTGCGGATCGGTGTGAGGAGAGACGGAGGAAGCTCCGCGGTCGAGTTGAAAACAGGCTGCATGTTTGTGAGGGTTTCGTGAACGGTCGGGTGTCGGTGTTTTGCTTTCCCTTCACTTCGTTCACACTCTTTTGGACTTTTAAGTCAAATTTGAGATGAGAAAGTTCTAGCCAAGTGAAGAAGTTTGTCAGATGATAAAAGCTACAAAGGTTTATTTAATACCTAAAAGCATTGTAATTGTCCTTTTCCCGGTTATGTCAACTGGAAAGAGGCCAAAATAGCTTCTTCCAACATCAAATATTAAAAATATATAGATATTGTTGAATAAAAAAAAATGAAATCAGAAAACTTAAACTCATAGTCAAAGTAACACGTTTAAATCTTGCAAATAAATCAGCAAATACATCAATAAAATAAAAATAAGAGAACATTCATCCCACAGCGCAATTGATCTGAGCTTCATTTGGAAACATGCTTAAAATGACAATAAATGACTCATTTTTATGTTGCTGTAATTGTCTACTGTACGCTAGATGGCAGCCCGATCCAGACATTATAAGCCTGTACAGCGCAGCCTTCGGCATTCATGCACAAAAAGCCGGTTTCCCTGCGCATTACACCAAAAACTTCCCTCGTTAATAAATCTGTTGAAACATACACTGAATGATGGATTTTCATACTTTACTCTATCATGATGGTCTGATTCCTCTTTTGTGCCCTGGCTGGCAGCGTGATCTGTTTCCTATCACTGATAGAGCATTCCGTTATACTGATATCGTTCCAGTCGTAGTCATCGAGCGTCCCAATACTTTTTATTTATTTAATCGGTCCGCTGAGAACTGCAGGGTATAGGCTATTTGTGACATCTGAAGATATGGTTTATGCATTGATTTGTAATTTCGAGCCGTTATTGTTCTGTAAAATTACGTAAAATGTTAATGGATACTTCACAGTCCAAATCTATTCATTGAAATGGGTATTTGTGTAATTAAGAGTACAGCTTCGAACAAAACACTTTCAACTTTGTGTGGCTCGCACCAGTCCTTCCGCCTCACGCGCATTTGTTTATATTTTACGTGCGCGTATAGTTCGCGCATTGCTTTCATCCCGTTTTCCTCCGCTTCTTTCTGGGGTTTCTTCCTCTTTTTGTGACAATAGACGGTCCATTCTAATCGGGTTTCAAAGTAAATAGCAGCGCAGGGGCGAGCGCAATGTAAATTGTGCTTGTCAGAGCCCTCAGTCGTAGGTAGCGAGGAGCGAGGACTCTAACCAATGGAGTGAAGGAGGCTTGGCTAACCTTAGCCTCCCATTTTCTCTCTCCCCCCTCGATGCAGGGTTCTGACCAGTCAGTCGCCTTTGATTATCAGTTGCCAGCAGCCCCTCTCTTGGCTCCTTGACACGAGCTCCATATAAGGTGCAGCGATCTCCATAGAAACGTGTCAGTTTCAATAGTAGTGTCAAAGTTCACTATATACAGACATTCGCGCAGATCTCCGTTTCGGAAACATTGCTCCGCTGGTACTCCCGTTAAAACGCATTCTTTTTGGGGTCTCTGCTTCTTACATATTCCATTAGGTGTTTTTTTCTTCTTTTTTATCCTTGCTCTGTTCCTACTGGAGAGGTGAAAAATACATGGGCACTCGGGCGACGTTTTTTTCTATTTTTTTTTCTTTTGCTGGACCAGATGAGCTTTATTCATGAACATAGATAGAGAAATCCGTTCTTCAGTGTTTCCTCCTCTCCAGCCGCGAAGACGGAGAGAGGAGCAAGGAAGAAAAAAGAGGGGAATTTATTTTGCACAGCACTTTGGATCTCCAGTCCACCAGAAAGCTATTCTTTTTGCTTCAATGTGAAGATTTTTTATTGCAGTATTTTTTTAAGAAACCCGATTTTTTTCATTACGTCTGGAATCGCTTTCTCTCTACGCGATTGGGTTCCCGAATGGCTGGCTGCAATTTACCTTGGAACTGGCCTCCCGACAATTGCATATCCTGATCGGGTGCCTTTCTATCGACTCCGGTATTTTGAATGTATTGATCATTTTCTGCTTCTACTTTTTTCCCTATGAGATTGAGTGCTCCGATTTGAATTCGCGCTGCCGTTCGTCCAAGACTTCCCTTTTCCCTGCTCCGATATCCGAGCGACCAGTTCGCTTGAAAGCACTTTTCGGGCCCGAGATATGGCAATGGTAGTTAGCGTCTGGCGAGATCCGCAGGAAGACGTGGCCGGAGGACCTCCGAGCGGCCCCAATCCAGCAGCTCAGCCGGCGAGGGAGCAACAGCAGGCGGCGTCAGCGGCACCGCACACTCCGCAGACCCCCAGTCAGCCAGGACCCCCGTCCACACCAGGAACGGCTGGCGACAAGGGCAGCCAGAATTCTGGACAGAGTCAGCAGCATATAGAATGTGTTGTTTGCGGCGACAAATCGAGCGGCAAGCACTATGGTCAATTCACCTGCGAAGGATGCAAAAGTTTCTTCAAGAGGAGTGTCCGAAGGAACTTAACGTATACATGCCGTGCCAACAGGACCTGTCCTATTGACCAGCACCATCGTAATCAGTGCCAATATTGTCGGCTGAAGAAGTGTTTAAAAGTGGGCATGCGGCGGGAAGGTGAATATATTTGTACACGACACATTCTTGCTACACACATGTTTATTGTTCAGAGACGTGTTACATAACGCTCGCACTAAACACATAGAAACGCGAAATAAATGTTGCTTTGATTGCTTGCTATAGAGTGTCAGATGGCGCGTACAAACATAGTAAATCCACGACCATAGCCAGGATCAGCATGCATCTTAAAAGTAATGTTGTTTGCATAGAAAGGCAAGCATCATATGCACCCATTTCAACGCAGCCTATTACATGAGATATTAAAGTCACTCATGAACATTGTATGTGTGCAAAAGAGAGAAAGAGACAGATGAAGTGTGTGTGTGCGTGCATGTGTAGTCTGCGCGCTTGCGTGCTGGAAGACGGCACAAGACTGCCGAAAAGCCTACAACACTCACTAACCCCATATTGTAATAGCTAAAAGAAATAATATGCTGTGGTTTTACCTCTGAAAGTAAGATGTGTGGATCTGTTTTTTACGCCGTAGCCTGAGTAGACGGCCAGAGGCCTGTCTGTCCTCACACAGCCTGCTGTATGCGAACAATAGCCTACACTTAATTACTGACTAGACAAAACTGATATTTATAAACCCTATATTTTTTTAAATAATAATTAGTTCAACGTATGAATATGCTTATATATATGATTTTCTGTTTGAAATAAATAATAAAACAGTCTTCGTGCTCGATTGTGGATAACATTTTTTTGTTCTGTTCCAGAGTAACTGTAATTATCGTTAAATTAACTGTAAACGTACGACTACACAAATATATGCATATGTAAGGCTATATTGCACGCATATGTCAAAATAGTATTACTAATACTGTATTAGAGTGCAGCATTTGTAACAAGAAAGAGGCTGGTGGCTTTGAACTAGTTCTACTGAATAGTAGAGATTTAAGCCTGGTCCTCGTCCACTATAATGTTTACTACAAGCACATCCAAAAATAAATAAAAATATGAGTGTGTGTGTGTGTGTGTGAAGACACAAAAAATGAGAGCGAGAGAGAAAGAGCTAGGGAGTGTTTGTATGTCTTCATGTTAGCTGTTGAAGTCTATAAACAAAGGTAAACATTACCACCTAATAACCGATGAGGTTAGTGGGGCTTCAAAGACCACTGCAAAGATTTTTCTTCGAACGCAATGCCTTAAACATTTTTATATTTAGCTGAATTTTCGTAGATGTAAAACAGTAGTCGAGAGTAATCATGCACTCGAACTTAAGCTTCCACATAAAGTATGTTTCTCAGTTCTGGATGTACATTTCCTCTCCCTTTCTTTGTTTTTGTCAGCGGTTCAGCGAGGAAGAATGCCTCCAACCCAACCGAACCCAGGCCAGTACGCGCTAACGAACGGGGGATCCTCTGAACGGTCATTGCTATCTCTCCGGATACATCTCGTTACTACTTCGGGCCGAGCCTTATCCTACTTCTCGCTATGGCAGCCAGTGCATGCAGCCCAATAATATTATGGGGATCGAGAACATCTGTGAGCTTGCAGCTCGCCTGCTCTTCAGTGCTGTGGAATGGCGAGGAACATCCCTTTCTTTCCCGACCTGCAGATCACCGACCAGGTGTCCCTGCTCAGACTGACATGGAGCGAGTTATTTGTGCTAAACGCGGCTCAATGCTCCATGCCCCTACATGTGGCCCCACTGCTCGCTGCCGCAGGCCTGCACGCCTCGCCGATGTCGGCGGACCGCGTCGTGGCCTTCATGGATCACATTCGTATCTTCCAGGAGCAGGTCGAGAAGCTCAAAGCACTGCACGTCGATTCTGCAGAATACAGCTGCATTAAGGCAATAGTGCTCTTCACATCAGGTGAGTGTGTGAGACGAGGCCTACTCACAGTCATAAGGGCAATGCAATACGGGGTGGATAAGCGTCGGCATCGACGCTATAACGCTATATAGTGGGTCTCGAGCTGACCTAGTGCTGTAAAATCTCTTTAGCGCACAAGTTCTGACGTGGTAATTCAAATGCGATCGATTCAAAGCCATTCCACGAATATTTAATGTGATGCAAAATGTTGCACATTATTGAGCTTAACACGGATGATATTATATCTAAAGTAGCCTACATTTTGCGATATTTGTGGAGGTTGACAAATATACAAAGCATAAAATGCAATATATGATCTTGAATATGCATTTCACATAAATTTGACGTGATGTAAAATATTTAGGCCAATATTTGTACACTCAAGTACATATCTCAGAATATCTTTCCTATATCTGCTCAACCATTTTGGTTCACAATTGAACATGAGGCATACACAAATATACATCTGGGGCCCTCTCTGTTGAGAAAAAACTGACTACTGCCTCTATTATTAATAATTTATTTTAAGCTCGGGTGATATTTTTAAAGGATATTTTATATGAATGCGCAGAAATATCCATGGTTTCTGTCTATTTACTGAGGGGTTATTTTGCCAAATAGTTAAAAATGAGCTTAGCTATAAACATTTTAACAGAACATTGATTTACACCAAATTACCCTTACACTTCTATAGCATTATGATTGATGTTTATAATATCAGAATTTCTCTCGGCAACAGAAGATAAAAGAATATAACGCTGTTAAAAAGGTTTAAGCGGACTGTTTTTTTTAAATAGTTTTACACTACGTATGTATTTTGCCTTAATTGTTATTAATTTATCTTCTTAGGCTATTATGTAACTTTATTTTATAATTAATATTAACATTAAATCTATTTATTTTAGTAATTGGAATTATATAGGCCTACCTACGTTTTGACAAAATTAAGTAGTCAATACCAACTACAAGGATACTACAATACCACTACCCCTTCAAACGGTGTCTTGAGTTTAGGGTAAAACAACACAACACACACACACACACACATATATATATATATATATATATATATATATATATATATATATATATGCATGCATGTGTGTGTGTATGTATATATATATATATATATATAATTTTGGCAATTAAGAAAACATCTGTGAAAAAAGACTAGTAAAGCTTACTGGTCATATTGTGTAGTGTAGCCCAAGGTTGTTGTTGTTGTTATTTTTATTTTTATTTTTTGCTTTAAGGTGAAATTAAAAGAGCCGTTCAAGTTAACCCACGGTCGTTGGCCACCTTGTGCCTTAATTTTCAGAAATATGCGTTACTGTTGATTGTGTACGGCATGCCAAATATTTAATGGTAAAACATAATTAATGTTCTGAACATCGAATCTATACCACCAAAATGTAACATTGTATTTGTTTCTCAATGACGTCAGTCTCACACGATAGGCTACATCCTTGCCATTCTTAACAATGAATTACTTACACAACACTCATATATTTATGGTCTGGAATGGGTAGCGAATCAGATCAACTTGATGAAAGGATTTCCTAATCCGTAAGATCCGCAGTGTGTTTCAATAATAGCTATATCGTTTGATCCGTTGCCAGTCCGAAGTGCTGCGTAAGTTTTGGACATAAGTTTCACGTGATGGATTAATAATTAATAATGCGCCCATTGGTTTAGTCTCTTCGGGTTCTTTCTTATTAAGTGTAAATCGTTAAGTAAACTAATAAAAACATTCTTACACATACGAAACACGTTACACTGTGTTTTGCTGAGTTCTCTCATTGTTTTATAGCAGTATTTCTGCACTTGCTGGCTGCAGCGGAAAATGGCCTATCAGGTCTCATTACTGAGAGATTTTAGGTGGCAAGGACTTAGCACAGTGCAGAAGGTTATTGTATTTGACCCCAGTATGTTCTTGTCCAGTGTAATTAAGATTGGCATCAGGGGCATGCTGTACACCACGCCCTTACACTTTAAGACTTAAACCGGAGAAAACGTAATTTCTTATTTGAATATCTTCAACACAGCCGCCATATTAGAATACTGATAGACTATGTATTGGCCTGACGATGGTGTTCATGAGAGACTAGAGGACGTTTGGCTGAACTGATGCTGGCAGATCCAATGCTTTAGCTAGTCTATATGTTTAATGCATTGGCGTTCATGTGGTATTTGCAAACATTTTTGAAGTAATGGCATTAATTGACATGCACTAAAGTAGAAGAGTTAATTCTTACTAAAATTAATATATTCATCTGAAATTTAGGCGATTGGGTCCTCAAGCAAGTCCACGGTAATAAATGTGATTGCTTCCAGCGACCTTGCCTCCTCGTGCAGACTCACAGCAGAGGCAAACTGCTGGTACAGGGAATCGGGCGAGAAATGACTTGGTAGCATCTGGAGAGCAATTAGGTCATAATTTGGTTATTACCATGCCCAATTCCCTGTCAAATATGAAGCTCGATATGTCCATATTTGACACAAGCGCCTTCTCTATCCTCTTCTGTCGAGCTTGCTATGCACCCTTGTTCCTGCGTATACTCTTTGTTTAGTCTGATTTGTGAGCGTGCATGCGGTGTGTGTCCCCTACAACGCAGGGAGTAAGTTCTGTTACTCTTGAGGGATTGCACAGACGTACTGTTTATTTATATTGCAAGCAGCCTCATACGCTGCGTGATGCATGATGTTGGGCTCGTGTTTGTTCATCTCACTTTGTCAACAACACGTAATGCTGATGCTGAATGATAACCTGGGCCTCTTTTCTGTGCTGTGTTTTGTCTACTCAGACGCTTGCGGCCTGTCAGATGCTGCGCACATCGAGAGCCTGCAGGAGAAGTCTCAGTGCGCCCTGGAGGAGTACGTGAGGAGCCAGTACCCGAACCAGCCCAGTCGCTTTGGCAAGCTTTTACTGCGACTGCCTTCTCTCCGCACTGTCTCTTCGTCTGTAATTGAACAGCTGTTCTTCGTTCGCTTGGTAGGTAAAACTCCCATTGAAACCCTCATCAGGGATATGTTATTATCCGGGAGCAGCTTCAACTGGCCCTACATGTCCATTCAATGATCCGAATGAGCGAGTGAAACAAAAAGACTAAAGGACCAAAATTCTGCAAGCCCTTTCAAGAAGACTATATATATAGGACCTCATTTCTGACCCACTTTAGGAAGACACTCTTTTTTGTCTTCTGGGACCGAAATGGAATATGTAATGTACAAAGATTAAAGAACTGGACGCACTCCCGTGTAAATCCATCGCCGTCATCAAGAACACTCTCCATTTTGTAAAATACTAGTCTTTATTTTGATTTTCGTTTTTTTTTTTTTTTTTTGTAAAGAACAAAATACGTACAAATAAAATGAAGAACATCATATGCGCAGTAAATGAGCGAGACTTAGCGGGAAATAAATTTCCAAGCAATTATAAGAAATGTCCTGTGTCTATGTATCTCTGTTTTGTATTTTTTCTGGTTCTAAACCATTTTTTTTCTGTGATTCTATACTAATGATTTTTGATATAACCTTTTGCTTCTTATAATGAGTGCGATATATGTTGTTGAAGATATGTTCTCCAAGAATTAAAATTGAAGTGAGAATTAAAAATAAAGAAAAACATTAGACAAATAAGACACAGTCTAATCGCAATGACAATTTCACTGATGGTTGAACCTTCCCCCACTTGATGCTATGGACATGCAACTTCGCAAATCTGACCTCATGGACATTTTAAGGAGAGGGACACCGGTGAAACTTTTTCTTGGTCGTATGTGTGTGCGAGTGTGTGTGTTGAGTCAATCATCAGTCAGAGATAAAAGACATGAAAAATCAAAAGCACTTTTAATATATCATTTTCAAATACATTTTGTTTGATTCGTCTTGATATTTTCTCTATTTCTTTTTTATTGGATGTTTGCCTTTCATTTTTTGCTCAATCCATGATATGCCTGTGCAGAAGGGTCGCGTGAAGTTGTGTGAATGGTGACTATACTATTAAAAAGGAAATAGGCAACACTGTCTCGCTCTCAGCAAATTCAATGTTCTTCATGCTATTAATGAAGCTTTTACATGATGCATATTTCTGTTTGCTAAGGAAGGCCAACGAAAACACTTAGCTTTGTTTCATTTTTGTTGGGCTTACCTATGTTGACACAAAATGTCATGCCCGTCAAGAATAGTTTGAAATACTGTAAAAACCTGCAAGCATTTAATTACTTTTGGAGGGTATTATTATGTGTGTGTTTTGGGTGAGCACGTGCGTTTATATATTATCTGGAGTCCCCCGTATCGTGCGCAGAATTACATTTCTGTGACGTTGCTACCGACTGGTTCAAAGATATATGCCTGTTTCAGCGCATTAATGTTTAATATTTTTCCCAGGCTGAACTGAAAGGCTTGCTCAAAGGGAAGATATACAGAATACCATCCTCTAATAAGGCAATGAGAGCTTATTCTATCACCACCGTTTTAAGAAACGAAGTGGAGGGGGAAAGAAAACAAATCCATCTAAACTGCAGACTATTATTAATTTTAGCTGATCGCGAACGGATCTGTGTTAGGACATATGTTTTCACTAGGAACGCAGCAGCAGTTATATGTGTGATCAATCTAAGATATGTATAATGCCGCATGTAAGCCGGTCGATAGGAGCACTAAATGTGATGTATTGTACCGAGATACATGTTCAGCCTCGTGTGATTGGTTAGAACCACGAAAGGAAATCACTCGATGCTCAGACATGCGCGATTGTCCTTGTGCGCGTAAATACCTTTCACGTGTGATGTTTACGGTGGGAAGGAGGTTGTTTGTATAAGTACTGTAATAAGAACTTTCGCTGACCCCAATGTCACTGATTTTTTTACCGAACGCTAATCTTTGTACTCAAGCAAGTCTGTTAAACCCATTAAAAAGCATGACATAATCACAAAAATAAAGTGCGGGTTTGGCTATGCCCTAATTATTCGTGATTCAGACCGTTTTTCAATGAACCTGTAAGGCAATACTGACGTTGACATGTTTCATTAAATAATTGTTCGCTTATAAGTGATTTGTGATTCTGCAAGTGAGATGGATTCAAAAGGACTACAAAAAGCCATAAA
Organism: Oxygymnocypris stewartii; assembly: GCA_003573665.1. Classification (NCBI taxonomy): domain Eukaryota; kingdom Metazoa; phylum Chordata; class Actinopteri; order Cypriniformes; family Cyprinidae; genus Oxygymnocypris; species Oxygymnocypris stewartii. The sequence continues at coordinate 41,584 of QVTF01024435.1, forward strand.
GACCAAAATACTCGAAAGTATACAAAGTATTCGAAATACATATGTTCGATGGGGAAGATTCATAATTCATCGCATTATCTTTGGAGGGGCAATTAGCGTGATGATGAAGTTAACGATCATATGTGTTTTATTTTGCATCATCTTAGCCCACATTAGCGATGTAAAAATAATTTCCATCAGACAAAAAGTCAAATTCAGGCGAGACCATATATTTTTGTGACTATGTCTAATTGTGCATTCTTTGAATTAAATATGGTCAGTTTAGGCAATTAGAAAAAAATGCAATGCACACGGGAATTCTGCTTATTTATGGAGGACAAGTAGAGAGAGACTTTGTTGCTAGAAACCAGACGTTTTCACAAGACTAGCTAGGTTATACATGTGTGGCGATATAGTCAATGTTCTTAACATTGATTTTTTTGATTTTTAAATCAAAGTCAGTAAGCCTGAAATTACCTAAATATGACAACAAAGTCAAATGTGCCCTTGTTTTCTTATATAATGCTTCGACTAAAGTGTTGACCATTGCATTGAGCTGAAACTTAAAAACACTTTCATGTTCAGCAGTAATGAGATCAAAATCCCTGAGATTTGTTCCCTCTATTTCACGGGAAATAGCAGAATAAGAGGAACACGTTCTATTGAGATTTACATTTGTTGGACTTGAGGCTATATAAAAGCGATAGTTGCTAAGGACTGAATTCGTGCCATGTGTTCCTAATTAACAAAGCAAAATGTATCCATAAAAGAACATGAATCATATGCAACAAGAAAACGTCTATTCCAGTCTCTGTTTGAGGATGCATGACAGCATGTGTTGTGTACTGCACGATATTTGAAATTGGCCTCGTTATTTGTTTCCACAGCGTCAATTTTAAATGCACATGATCTCATAACTTTCAGTCGGTGGTTTGAGTCGATTTTTTCACTTAGATCTAAAGTGGGTTAGGAGGTTAGCATGGCAGTTTACATCACGAAAAGGACTACCAAATGACTCAACACATACAGTTTTCCCTACAGAAAATAATAGTCACTGCGGGCTTGGGATGTAACTGCTGTTAGCTTAGTCGCGCTTGACTGAGGTACGAGTGTTTATCTGACACATTTAGGAAATAGGGAAATAATTTATGGTTTTTGATGTTGTCCGTGTGGAGGGGAAGAACAGACCTAAAAACGACTAGTTTTGTTATATCGACCTGGGCCTTTGGACATCACACTGATATATCCCAAGTAAGCTAAATTTTGTTTCAGTTAATTTATTACTGAAATGTGAATGAGACTTGACATAGGTTTATTTATTTGCTTAGACTTGTTGATCTATCTATCAATCTATCCATCATCTATCTATCCATCTATCTATCTATCTATCTATCTATCTATCTTATCTATCTATCTATCTATCTATCTATCTACTATCTATCTATCTATCTATCTATCTATCTATCTATCTATCTATCTATCTATATCATCATCTATCTATCTATCTATCTATCTATCTATCTTCTATCTATCTATCTATCTATCTATCTATCTATCTATCTATCTATCTATCTATCTATCTATCTATCTATCTATCTATCTATGCATATGGTCATCCCTCTATTCATCAACACGCATTATGATGTTATGTTGATGTATATATGTAGTAGATGAAGTATAGTGTTACATTCAAGTGAAATGTGATGTGGGGGGAGTTTTATTTTACATATATTGTTTTAAAATCTTTGGCATTTTACTTTAATTACACAATTGCCTCTTTACATTATGGCACAGAGGCCATATGCAGGCTATGAGGATACATTGTGTTAACATTCTCAATGATCACTGCATAATTCTACGTCCACAGAGCTCCCAGCAAGCTTAAGCCATGGATCAAATCCAACACAACAGGATATAAAATATCCCCAGTTGTGAACGTAACATAAGGCGACGCCTGTGCTTGCATGTGTGTGCGTGCGTGCGTGACTTCGTTGAACCGTAGAGTTGTGTTGTATGTGGTGTTCCACTTCGAGAGTGTGTGTGTGGTCGGGCCTGGTGTGGGGTATAGGGAGGCGAGAAAGCACAGATCGCTGTGTAAGCGATCCCTTTGTGTTGATTTAGGTAGACGTTTGCTGTATATAACGTTCAAGGCTGATAATATCATTGCCTCGCCAGATAAATAAAGCTTTGGCCAAACCATCGGGTCAGCTATCGATCCCTTCTGCGTGCAGAGAGAAGGGAATGAGACGGCACAGGGACAGAAAAAATAAAAAGAGGGGGGTCTCTTATTAGCATTCCATACCCATGACCGACCACTGACAAGTAAAAGAGATATCTTAGCTCAACGAGATATCATAGCCTACATCTCCTGATTTGCATACTTTTCATGCATAATAAAGTTCATTAGACTTATCAATGACAAGCAACGGGGATATTGAACTTCAACAAAAATACGACAAATAAAACTAAGTTTGTATTTTCATCAGGCCTATATTATTAGTATTATTATAAATGTAAATGTAATTAGTTTGTGAAAACAATTCAAGATTTCTGAGAGTAGGCCTAAATCATTTAAAATGAAATCAAGTTTTTAGATGGGATAAAAAAAATATGGGGGGGGTATACATACTTGTGACAGATATAAGCAAATTTATAGCCAATTACTTCTAAGGATACGCGTAAATATAACTATTTACAGTTTCTTAACACAGGGAGCTTTTCCACAAGGGAATAGTTGCAAGGAAATCCACAACTGAAAACTTGTCCAACAATGACAGCTTTTTTATCATCTAGTCAGAGTTTTCTCCAAACGTTTTTTCACTCCCACCCATCGTCCCGTCTTTATCTTTCTTTGTTGTTTTAAAATATGCGTGTCTCTCCGGAATGCTAGTCACTGGTCCAAACTTTGCGTCCAACCTCCCACATGAAATGATCCCCCTTAAAGGGGGCTCAATATGTTCTCAATCTGCACTTCAGTTCACTCAAAGCATTTGGGTACAGGGGACAGACTCCAGAAAGCATAAATTAAAGGACAAGTCACCGAAGAGCGACTTATCAACACGTCATGGCGAAGAGTGGACTCAGCGACAGCAAGATTTTAAAGTATTGCGCAGATGTCCTCCAAAAGAAGTAAGAAAATGTGTTTTCATTTCGTCCCCCTTAAATGCGCGCGTGTGTTAGTCGGGGCTCCCGGGTGCGCGCGCCCGTGAAAGAGTGTGCATGCACGCTCGTTTGGTAGAATAGCTCAATAGAGATGGAGAGAGCGCGGAGGTGGAGGGAGAGGGAGAGAGCTCTGTGGGAAAGCAAGAGACTCTAGTCTAGAGGATGTCTCGACGTGCGTGTATGCATGACTCCGACTGTCATTAACAACAAATCAATCAACACGTGGCATTTAACGCGAGGGTGCCAGTTTTCCGTGTTTGTCTGTGTGCTGAAGAAATAAATCATTGCCGGAAAAGGGAGCTTTGCGGAACGGAAAGTTTGCTTTGAAGGGAAAACGTGAAAGGAGGTAACCGAGGCGAAGCGACGCAGACTGCGAAATATAAAATACAGTTGCTGTCATATTTTTAATTAGCGGTATGATTACGATACTTGACAGAAATTAAACTAGAATATTGGAGATAATCCCGAATTTGTTTATTTTAAGAGTCGGTTATCAATAGTCTAGCCTACTGCAATCCTCGATACTCTCTCTGGTATGAAAAGCCTGCCTGTTACCGAGATATATAAAAAAAAAATACGATTTTCATAGATAGACAGCGGACAGCTTTCTTCATTCAGCTCTTCCTTCAAGAACAGTAAACATGCTGACGTCAGATTATCGTGAGATCTTCAAGACAAAGCGCATGTAGGCTAATTGGTGCATTTATTTAGTAATGTAAATATGTTTCCATAAGCTACACAAGCGCATTTTCTGATCCCTACCACGTGGACAGTAAATAAATACCGTTGCTACATACCTGATAACGTCCTGGCTTTTCAGCAATATTTACTGCTCGTTTTAATAATACACAACAGATGGTTTGCGCCTGTGCTACCACAGCCAGCGACACTCCCAATTTTACTCAGCAGCATTTGTGTTGCAGTTGCGCTTCACAAGGGGACCAAATGAACAACGACCACCTTTTCATATGCAGACAGCTTAATTTGATATAAATTTTTTTACATACACTCAAAATACATGCAATTACATCTATCTATCTTGATCTATCTATCTATCTATCTATCTATCTATCTATCTATCTATCTATCTATCTATCTATCTATCTGTCTATCTGTCTGTCTGTCTGTCTGTCTGTCTGTCTGTCTGTCTGTCTGTATAAATGTCTGTATAAATGTATGTCTATTTAAATATTTCCTATTTATAAACACAACATAAAACAAAACCAGCATTTTTAGGCACTGATTCTTAGCAGGCGGCCTGACAGGCTTGGTGAATTATGTTGTAGTTAATATAGCCCTAATTTCGTTTTTATTTGCCTAATTTCTCAGCATGACTTCTATTTTCTTTTATAATAAATGACTGAAGCGTTTTGTCGAGGGATATTTTCATCCCCGTTATATAGCCCTGGTCTTGACAGAAGCATTATCTCTCTGCTCTAGTGTTGGTCCTGCCACGGCTCTCTGATCCCATGCCTTTCCCCCTTTATACTGCCGTCTTGC